>SNQJ01S0000942.1:759217-773966 GCA_010110895.2 Picea sitchensis
TTATGTCGGCTTTATTCCATTAGTTGTAATTATACCTCCTAGTCTCCTATATATACCAAGGAGACATTTTCATTTGGAATCATCTTGTACTTGAAAATTTAAGTGGGGTAAAAGGAGGTTTCCCCCTCGAAGAGGCTTATTATATGGAATGATCTCTTTTTCAAGGCGTTGAGTACTTTTTCTGAGGTTTTTTTGTGCTATATTGATATTTGGTTCTTAACACAACTGCAGACGAAATACTCAGTTGGAAGAGAATTAATTCATGTGCAATAGACTCAGACACCAGTTTAGAGAACTGTCAACAAAGTCTACATGAAGTGTCCAAGAGAATATGTGCAAGAATAGATCGCGCAGTAAGATGGGTCGGTACAAAAATAAGGGAACCATCTAGTTTCCACGTAGTAAACGATTTGGAAACATTCTTGGCATGGTATGAAGAAGAAGTTTTAGAGAGTTAGAGACTGTTAGCATTAGATATAGCACTCAAGGACACACCTGGAAGATGGTGGGGCACACACAAAGAGACAATCATAGATTGGTACCAAAGTAAGCGATTACTGCGCATAAGGTTCAATGCAGAATAGAAAAACAACAAGAAGCAGAAGTATGATGGACAAGGGGCACCAATGGAACACTTGGAGGAGTGCACAACGTTGTGTAAATTGACACTCCCAGAGGAATGGCCTCATAATTTCATACACACTCTAGAGGGAATACGAACGAAATGGTATACTGACCAGAAATTGCGTAAAGGAACTACGACCTGGACGACACTGCAACAAAATTTTATAGTCACTTTCTCATTCGAGCATGAGAACCCCAACATAGATGTCATTGTTAAACAGATAAGATGAGTGATATTCATCAAAGAACCATAAGTATAACTCATCAAAAAAGAACAACATCGGAACAAACAAACAGTTAAGGAACTATTGTCATGTTACCATGTGCACGAGGAAGCACCAGATGAAGACGATCCGCGTGATATTCAGATCGAAGAAGAAGAAGGAAAAAGAGAAGTGGAAGGAACACCTATACAATCATAATTCATTGACGTGCTGATCAAGGTAAAGAAAGTCAACATTGGGACATCTAAGAATCCCAAGAGGGCCATCATCAGAGATTACTGGGATGAATAAATAGTGGAAAGCATAACAAAGTTATTGCACAAGTACAACGACTTGTTTCGCACAACAATTACAGAGATGAAGGGTATAGCAGGAGAGCTAGGAGAAATGAAGATACCACTCATACATGAAGAAATATTTATCATAAAATGACCATATAGATTGAATCCGATATATAAGCATAAAGTCAAAGCCGAGATCGACAGGATGCTCAAAGACAGAATCATAGAACTGGTCGAAGAATCAGAATGGATAAGCCCGATGGTAGTTCAGGACAAGAAAAAAGGAGGGATCAAGATATGTGTTGACTTGAGGAAGTTGAATGATGCATGCCTACATGACCCATTCCCTACACCTTTCACGGATGAAGTGTTAGAGAACGTAGGAGGACATGAAGCTTAGTCATTCACTGATGGATTCTCAGACTACCATCAGATCAAGATAGCACAAAAAGACAGATACAAGACCACATTTGCGACATAATGGGGATCGTACTAGTACACATTCATGCCATTTGGACTGAATAATGCACCCACAATATTCTCCATATTTGTCATTGTGGCGTTTAAGGAATTCATCCACCAGTTTCTCGAAGTATACTTGGATGATTGGAAAGTCTATAGTTTGTTAAATACCATGTAGAAGTCTTACGAATGATATTAAAAATATGTAGACAGTGTCAGATATCAATGAACATAAAGAAATGCATATTCGGAACACCGTTTGGGATACTATTGGGCCATATAGTATGCAAACAAGGTTTACTCATAGATCCTGCAAATATCGTAATAATTGTTCACTTACCAGCACCAAAAATAGTCTGTCAGATAAGAGAGACATTAGGACATACAGGATACTACAGGAAATTTATTAAAGGATATGCAAATATTACTGCACCAATGGAAAATTTGTTAAGAAAGGATACAAAGTTTCAGTGGAACGACGAGTGCCAACATGGTCTGCATACCCTAAAGGAAAATATGGTCACCGCGCCAATACTAGTATTTCCAAACTGGGAGAAGACATTCCACGTGGATGTAGATGCATTAGCCATAGAACTTGGATCTATCTTGGTGCAGCCAGGAGCAGGAGACTTGGATCACTCGATAACATTTGTGAGAAGAAAACTATCAGAATCAGAGCATAAGTATAACATTACAGAGAGAGAAGGCCTAGATATGGTCTACGCACTGAAAAAGTTCAGACATTACTTATTGGGGAAACACTTGAGGATGTTCACATATCACTCAGCCCTGAAATACTTGGTCAACAAGTCAATGTTTGGGGGTAGAATCTGTCGATGGTTACTTCTATTTCAATAATTTGACTTTGAAGTAATATTTAAGCCAAGAAAATTGAATGCAGGACTTGACCGCCTATCAAGAGTCACAAATGGCAAAGAACCTATGAACTTAGAGGACAAATTTCTAGATGCACTATTATTTTCAGTCCATATCATTGATGAACACTTTGCAGATATCATTCAGTACTTGAGAACAGGTACCGTGCCGCAAGAATATAACACTACGCAAAAGAAAAACCTAGTAGTCCGGGCTGCAGACTATCAACTAATTGCAGAACACTTATAAAAAATGGGCACAAATAACATCTTGCAAAGATATGTGCTAGAACATGAAATACCACAAGTTTTAGCAGAATCCCCTGAAGGAATAGCAGGAGGAAATTATGCAGGCAAAGCTATCGCGCAAAAGGTATTGCGCATAGGACTATGGTGGCCAACAATTCACCGATACTCGAAGGAGTATTGTCAAAGATGCAATGTGTGTCAAAATCTAGGTAAACCCAACACAAGGGACAAGATTCCATTATGATTACAAGTAAAATTACATGCATTCGATAAATGGGAAATAGACTTTGTGGGTCCGATCAACCCACGAACAAAAAGAACAGGAGCTAGGTACATTATCACCGCGACGAAGTACCTAACAAGATGGGTGGAAGCCACACCAGTGAAAGATTGCAACGCAGAAACAACAACAGACTTTTTGTTTGAACAAGTAATCACTAGATTTGGATGCCCAAGAATTTTGATGAGCGACCAAGGCACACACTTTATAAACAACACTATCAGTGCTATGACTAAAGATTTTGAAGTCCATCATCAAAAGAGCACACCATATTGCCCACGGGAAAATGGCACAGTAGAAGCATTCAACAAAATCTTGGAGAACATGTTGACAAAGATATGTAACGTCAATAGGGATGACTGGGACCTCAAAGTACCAATAGTATTATGGGCCTACAGGACTACGTGCAAAACGTTGATAGGGAACACACCATTTAAACTAGTCTATGGCCAAGAAGTAGTAGTACCACTAGAATTCTTAGTACCAAGATTGCGCGTAGTATAAATCACACATATGATAGAGCGAGGCACAGTACAGGAGTGACTAAATCAACTAATGACCATGGAGGAAGATCAAATCCTAGCAGGATTCCACCAACAAGTTCAAAAAGTAACACAAAGCTTGGCATGATAGAGACATCAAGAAGAAAACTTTCATGGAAGGCGATTTAGGATTGATGTACGACAAAAAATCGCTTCAGCACCCAGGAAAGCTTAGGATGCATTGGTTAGGACCATACGATGTAAAATCTATCACAGATGGAGGAGATGTGAAGTTGAAAGACTTAACAGGTGCAGAACTTAGAGGAAGGATAAACGAGAGCCAACTGAAGCTGTACAAGGACCGTCGACCACCCACCGCTCAGTAAAAAAAAAAATGTGTGTTAAACAGTACTGATAGAGGAAAAGTGCACCGAAAGAGAACACACATTTAGGAACACAAACTTGGAGAGGAGAAGAACAACGACCATGTGAAAAGGGAAACATGTGGGAAATGGAAAGATGGAAAAAACCAGTACGAAAAGACGGAGTCAGGCGAAATTAAAGGACATAAAGGAACGATGGGACACCACATTAATTGCACCAACTAGAAGACAACAAGGCAGATTAATGGCAAGTACAAAAGAACCGAAGGTGTATTGAACCCACAATTAAGGAATTTCCCTCGACAAGCTTCATGGGATACCCATACAACACACGAACGTGGGAAAAAATAGTCCATTTGCGAAAAGGGAACATACAAAGAGCGATATAAGCTAAGGAGAATAGAGCCACATTCACAGAGGTAACATAGACCATCCAAACTCAGTGAGTGCTTGACATTCACCACCAAATAAAGTAGAAGCAAGCCAGGCTGCCAAAAATACTAGGGTTTAGACCAGGTCATGGGTACAGTTGGAAGAAAGTGAACAACAACCGCCGAAGATCATCAATGTTGACGAAATCCCATCTCCAAACACAACACCGGTGAACCCCACACCTATAGTGGAAAAAACCCAACAACCAGCACGAAAGGGAAAAAACATAGATAGACCGACAGAGGTACAGGAGCAGCATAACCAGAATACAGAAACCCTGAAGGAGGTGCAATCAGAAAACATTGAAGAAGCTCCGAAAGTCAATGGAATGACAAAAATCAAGAAGCAACAATCAAGCCAGATGAGTCATAAACCACCATATCAGACCACCCACCTGAAGGAATGGTAGAGGATGTCACAGGTCGGACAGAATGGTAGGCTGAAACATAATCGAAAGCCACTGAAACCTCATTCTCGCCACGACCACTGAAGAAAGATAAGCAGCAGGTACCTAGGTCACCTCATAAGCAACCAATCGAATCAATCATTCTACCGCGTATACCATATGGGCTACAAGTGGGACGAGACTTGTTGGGTCATATTAACAAGCTAAAATACTCGAACCATGATGTAGCAGACACCGACAAGTTTCCAGAATTTGCAAAGAGAGTGTACATGGAGATGGTGGGCACAAATTCGATTGGGGAACTGATTGATCAACCACTCTGTTGGGCAAAAGGGTTGGAGAAAACAAGAATATTAGGTATGTTGGATCTACCACATTTTGGCAGAGATCAATACGCAGGTGTTTGTTTCAAACAACTGTTAGTAGTCACACATGGTGGAGACATCTAGTTGGTCAAGCTCGTCTCAATAGACGTAGAGTTTATTGTGAGCATAACAGGGTTGCCATCCCAGGGCATGGATCCCGCATAGTTTTTGGATGAAAAATCTAGGGAGATAGCACTAGCGGAAGAGATGAATAATAATTATGGCACTGACAGGGACACAAAGAATTATTCTCAAGAGGATCAACGATGTCGCCACACAAATGGGTGCAAAAATCTTAGCCTGTAAGCTGCTGAGAAAATGCCGCAGAGAGGAAGTTCTAGTTGGGGTTGTCGTAGTTGCAGCACAATGCACCGAGGGCACCGTAGTGAGATGGGGACCCTATCTCTTGAACTTATTCCTAGATGACTGTAAGGATGCATAAGATCTAGGAACAAAGTTTCACTATTCATGACTAATCATGTTAATAGCCTTTATGGGATGGACAGAACCAAGGTATGTAACTTTTTGTACTAGACCCAAGCCGAACCAGGGAGTGAGATACTTACTGCTAAAATCCATGTCGAATGATAAGCACAAAAGGATGAATGGGTCCATATTTGAAGGATACCTACGTGACTTGCAAGAAGCCATCTCCAACATGTGGAGGATCACACCAGAGGTTGTCGTGTAGTTTTGGGACATCACCAACTTCAAGGTTGTTATCAAATATAATTTTAAGGGGGGTGTTTTCCCTAAGGATTTGGCCCTTGGGCAGAGAAAATGCGAGAAAAGGGGTTTAAAAACCCACCATATGCATTTTATCCAATGTCGGGGTGTATAAAGGCGGGGGACAGGTGGAAACAGATCAACATTTCACTGACTCACGAAGTGGAAAATTCAAAGGGTAGAGTCACGAGGACTCGTGAAATGCTAAGTCACGAAGTGATCTGGGTCGTCCATTAAAGAAGGACATGTGGCACATGATCCACATGGAGAAAGTTGTTTCCGAAAAGCTCAAGTGAGAAATGTCGATAGTTGAGGTCCTGAAATGCCGATAGCCGAGTTCTCGAAATGTCGATGGCCCAAGGTACCGAAATGCCGATGATCTAAGATCTTGAAATGTCGATATTCATCTGGGATGTCCTATCAAAGGGGATGCATGGCACCTGATCCAAGAGATCGTGATTTCACAACTCATAGTTTTGAGCATGGAACACAACGTGAGTTCATGAAACGCAAAATCACGACGTGCCTGAGAGTTTGGCCCACGATCACAACCCTCGCTCATATGGACGCAGGGCCATAAGAAAAGGGAAAGTTCCTATCGAGAAATGGGTGACTGAGATTGTTCAAGGAAATGATCGTGGCCTTCAAATTCAAAGTAAATTCGACCATCGATCTAGATGGGTCGTTTCACGAGATTGAGCATTGGAATATTTGAAATCAAGGGGAGTGAAGACTCCTAAAATGCGAGATCCCAAAATTTCATATGGGATATGCATAAGGTCATGGCCCGCGGTCGTGTGGAGAGATGGAGAGGAGCTACACCAAAGGCCAAAAGCACTCGTCTTTGTCTCATCAGAATATTTGTGTGGTTTCGAGGTGCTGGGCTTGACTCGGAAGAGTCGTGAGTGTCTCCTGGAGAATTCAAGGGTGTCAGGCTCCATCCCGATCCCAATGAAAGTAGTTAATGGAAATGGAGGAGTTTGTTGAAACCTCGTCTCACCCCATAAATGGAAATCATGGAAAGACGACCGTGTAGGCAGACTATCAGCCGAAAGTTCCCCTATCAACAGATTCTCCTGCAAAGCCCATATTGATATGAGATCGCGTCCGACAGAAGAATGCAAGTGCAAACTGACAGAAGAAGATGCAGACACAAAGTTTTGAATGTAATAGCCAGGTCACATCTCTCATGGTGGCGAATTGTTCTGAGTATAAATACTTGGTTTTGATATTTTGTTATGGTTGATGGTTGAGCTAGGCTCTTACATTGTAAAGTTTTAATGAAACTCTAGTTCTTCTAGTTATGTATCTATATTTGAGACTTCTTGTTTAATGTAAGTCAACTTCCTTTCATATCTCTATAAACAACTATGTTATAACAATGGAATGGATGATCCAGTTGAGGGTAGTTATGTTTTTGTGATGTAGGTTTGATCACAGTGACATCGGGACCAGTTTTAATCAGTCTCTTATGTTGTATTTTCCTTCCAACACTGAATGAATCAGGCATGGATGATCCATTCAGGTTATTGTTACTGAATTGTGATGTATGTTTGATTGTAGTTCAGTGATAATCTCATTCAGTTCCTTAAAACTCTGAACCAAGAGGATCTTGTCTCATGAGTTTTTCCTCAAGCTGTTGGAAGACCAGATGTCCATAGCAGACCTCTTCACTCTCCTGAAGTTCTCCCCCCTAATCACCTTTACTACAACTTACTGAATGAAGTTAGATCAATACCTCATTTGCGTATGCATACCAAACCAGTTTTCTGAGTTAAAGCGATATTATCCTGAGACTGCGTCGATTAGACCACCCTTAAATTTATTCATTGTGACATACAAACTGATGGGTACTAGGCTTACCTATGCCACAATCCAGAGGTGACTTCCAGTGCTAACAAAGGCCACATGACATGCGATGTGAATATAGGTGTGGAAGGATATCGATAAACAATGGCTACAAATGCGCTATTGTATCACAGAGGGTGACATCGACATGGTCATCAACGAATGGGACGATGAGTGTTATATTCCAGTCCTCACCTAGGACTAGTTGGAAAGGACAACAAAAGAAGAGGTAGGGCAGGAGGGAACGTAGCCTCAGGAAGTCGAAGTGCCCAAGAAATGGAGGATGGGCCAGAAAAAGACGAACCAAATAGACGACGGGACAACTAAGGCAGGGACCCATAAGGGGAAAAAAAACACTACGCAGTCGGCTCATGTGCAGAAAAAACAGCCTAAGGCCATGCAAGGGACTACACCAAATCCCAACTCACAGGAAATAGGGGGGAATAAGAGGCC
Source organism: Picea sitchensis (assembly GCA_010110895.2). Taxonomy (NCBI): domain Eukaryota; kingdom Viridiplantae; phylum Streptophyta; class Pinopsida; order Pinales; family Pinaceae; genus Picea; species Picea sitchensis. The sequence continues at coordinate 767,308 of SNQJ01S0000942.1, forward strand.
AATCACGTAGATAGGAGGAGTGCGCAAGAAAACAAAGGCCCAAAGAACACCTCCAAAATATACGATCACGGACGACGATGGAGAAATGATAGCCCAAATGGTCCAGGATGGTCTAGCTAAGGACTTTGACCATGTTGTGCACCACAGGGTCAGGATTCAAGAGGAGCTAGTAGACATGCGATAGTTCCTCAAGAAAATTGGGGAAGTATAGATATCAGGTAGCAACAGGGGAACATAACCATCAACACCACAAACAAAGGAAAGAGTGGACAAAGAAGAATGAGATCCAGTCCATACAATACTACAATCAAACACAACATTCCACATCACACCCAACATGTTGCACATGGAAGAGACCATGGGGAAGAAACCCCTAAAAGACTTAGCTCAAATCCAACTGGTGTTGACACGAATGCCATCTAGGGAACTACACAAGTTGCAGGTTAGCATAAACCACGAGGTACAATCTCACACACATAAAAAATTAGTCGAATTGCAGTAGGCAACAAAGAAGAGGGATGTGTTGGAAATAGTCTATGAGCAAGCTAAGTTTGAGACCCAAGAGGAAAAGGAGCGCAAGAAAGGATTGGAGCAGAAAGTGGCAGGAACTTACGAGAAGATTCCAAAGTCCGCGCATGGGGAGAAAATCACAGCAACAGAACATATTGATTAGATTGCACAGGAAATTGATCAATACCAGAAGGAGATCGAGAATATCTGAGAATAGCTCACACCCACTACTCCACCAACAGTGAAGGAGAAAAGGAAGCACGAGGCAGTAGTGAAATTGCAGGAGATAGAACAACAAGTCCGCACTGCATCTGACTTGCTTGATCAAGCAGCTCAGCTTTGGACAAAGTTAGAGGAGGATCAACAGGTCCAAATATGGGACAAGGAAGAATAAATGATCAATGCAGTGATTCAAGACCTCAAGAAGAGGCATAAGATAATGGCTATCACAGAGTGCGTCAAAGGGGTGCAGGACATGAATAAACTGCAGGTAGAACTCACCACTGCACAAGCACAAAAATAAGAGCGACATGCTCAAATGGAACCACTGCAAGAGCGGGTAGCAAACATCCTAGCACAAGTAGAGGAAGCCAAGACACATATAGCACAAACTCAGGAAGAATGGACAGAATTGGTCAGCGATGAAGTTGCAGTCCAGATAGTGGACACACTTAAGGAGAAGACTATGTAGGCGCAAACACATGCAACATAGCTCAAGGAAAAGTTCCAGGCGATCACCAAGGAGATCGAGGAAGCACACAAAGGTTAGGTGGCTCGGGATGAGCCACATGTTAGTGTTGGGGGCCTGTTGGAAGCAGGTCAAAGTGGAAAAGTAAGGAATTTTTGGGAAAGAAAGTGTGCACAAGGAAAGTGACAGTTGGAAGGAATCACAACATGCCCACATGCAAGAAAGCGTGCACAAGGAAAATGACAGTTGGAAGGAAGCACAACACGCATGCCATGCAGGGAAGACCTAACAAAGGTAGGGTTAGGGTTTTGGTAATGTATTGTAAATGGCTGAAGAGACAGAATTGTATAAATATAGATACTTAGGTATCATAAAGGGGTTCAGATATATACTTAGGTATTGTTGGGTTTTTGGTTATCAGAAAGACTAGTCGTTGTTATAGCAAGAAGCATTGTAGTGAGATGATATGTGATATTTTGTTGTATGATCTATTTTGTATAAGTTGTCGAGATAGAGAGGACGAAGGAGGGTAGATCTTGAGGGTGAGATCGTTGGTTGGGGAGCCTGGTGCGAATCTAGTCTGCCTCATATGGATCTTACCCAAATGTGAAGGATTGTAAGGCACACGATGTTGTAGATGCATAAATACTATAATAAAATAGTTGAGAGTAAAATATTTGTGGACGTAGCCCAGGAGGGGGTGAACCACGGTAACATATATGTTATGTGACAAATGCATGCATATTTTTATTGTGGTTACAAGTTATAATAATGGTTCAATATTCCATTCTCATATCTCACACTCAATCCTAGGTTGTAAACACATGAGTCTTACAACCACCCATTTAAGCTATCTCGGGTGGGACTGCACAACACATTTTGTGTGTTGTGTTTTCTTCTGGTTTACCAGGAGGGCCAATAGTTTTAGAGGATTTGTTGGAAACTCGAACAGACATGAACCCTGGGTCAATAAACTCAAACATAGTAGAAGAAGAGTAAACCAACAATCACGTTGAAAGTCATGGGGCTGAAAATTATGGGAATGAGAGGAAGTTTCGGCTTCGGTATGCAAAGGTGGGTCAGATAAGGGAGGATCTATAGGGATATGCAGCTTGGTGCAGATCATCATAGAAACATATTCAAGCTGGGTAGCAATGTCTTGTTTGAGGTCTTGTTTGAGTTCCTCGATTGAGGCAACAATGGAGGAATGCATGTTTTTATTGATGGTGGAAATATTGGCACTGATCTATCTCACTTCTTGTTGGAAATTTGTGAAATTATATTGCAAGGTATTGAAGCGAGCTTCCAAGTCTTGTCTACGGGTATGGGCCATGATGACGAGGGAACCAAAAAGGGGTGGGTGGGGTTAAAACATCTGCTGAAAAATGATAGGTATGAATGTGATAAGGGATAAGAGAGAAATCCAATGGAATAGGTCTCAAATAATGGTGCAATGTTGACTTTTTTTTTTTTTACACCTGCAGAGTTATACTTCGATCTGAAGAATACTGCAATGATGAAATGCCCAAACGAGTGATCAAGAAGAAATTTGTAGTGATTTGGAAACTCGAATGAAGGAGACATGGTTGCGCGACAATAGATATTGTCTGTGTTGTTTTTTGTTTCCATCCCCAAAGGTTAGGTATTCAAGGGTTTTACAAACAAGGGTTTTCCTTGTGCTATAGCTCTATGATATACATGCGGGGTCCAATAGTAGTACTCGGCCCAATATCTCAGGGAACCAACTAAGGAGGCTAGACCGTGCCCTTAGTCGTACTACCGACTACCCAGGTACTAGAGAGTATCTTCCTGAGTGTTTTTCTTGGTGGCACTATAGCAGTCAGGTGACCGATCGGTTTATCTAAAGAGGGCTTCAGAAAATTTAGGCCAATCCGTATACATGTGTTGTCTGATGCGATACCACTCGAAGGGTTATCGACTGGGGTTACAAGGGTGGCAAATAGATGCATTCTTAAGTACGAATTGTATTTCATGTGCGTATCAATCTGGGTTTATGTGCATAATGACAAATATTTGTAGCTTAAAGACGTTGGAATACTTCTCTACCCTGAAAAAAAAATTAACCCACAATTTTCTGTCGAGGAAAGTTCTCTGATACCACTTGTAATATTTCAGATATAAAAAGTATACAGAACATAAATAAAATGCTAGAAATGGCATATGAGAAAAAATATAATCAAAACAACACCACAATAATACCAAAACGATACCAGAATAACACTAGAAAGAGCACTTTGATTACTAAGAGAAATGTTTACTTGCCTCTTCGAGGGGGAAACCTCCAGCCGAGTAGATCTCTTTTACAATAATATCCAAGGAAAAAGTTCTCATACCCTCGACTCCTATTTATACTAAATATGTCTATCAAAAGAACCATCTAGAGGAATATCCTTCTAGAAGTGGAAGCTTCTATTAGGTCTTCTTACATTGGACTTATTCTTCCTTATTGCTAGGCCTTATTAATATTGACCTTTATTCCATCAGAACATATTATTCTACCTACGTGAGGGGTTAGGTTCCTAACAAAGAATGCCACATATTAATTGAAGTTGGCTACTTTTCATCTCCAAGAAAGATTTTTCCACATATTAATTGGAGTTGACCGCTTTTCATTGCGAAGAAAGGCTTTGTATTGCATAATTTCCTATCATTAATGAGTTGGAATTTGAGGAATTGACATCCTTTGATATTGTTGATGTTTTTTCATGCCAACCATCAACTAAGTGATTGGGGTAAAAATGTGAACCTATTTTTCTTTGAAATAGAGACCGATTTTTTTCTAACTTGAAAATTTCTAAAGAATATTCAATTGTTGATCGTGAAGAACCAACAAGTTTCCAATGAGTTTTAGTTCTCTAGTTCATCATAATGAAAGACTAATAGAGTTGGTTTCTTTTTGTAAAAAAAGAGAAAGAAAAGAAAAGATATTTAAAGAAGGATATTGTTCAGTTTTATCTTCTCACTAAATAGCCCTATGTCTCAGCTTTGTTCATCACTTTACAGAATCCAAACAGAGCTCATATGCCCAAGATATCCCATTTTTCCCACATTCTCTTGCCCCATACTTGGCCATTTTTTCATTTCCCTCATTCTCCTCTTTCCACACTTTATACTTAGCCCTTTTTCTTTATTTCCTTTGTACTCTCCTTCCTCACTGATCTCCATACTTAACCATTTCCACATTTAACCATTTCCATGCTTAACTCATTTTCATTTTCATTATCCACTTAGTTAATTTTCATAATACCCACCACTTAGTCATTTGCATGATTCATTTCCACATTGATTTTCATAATTCATTTCCATTTTCCATGTCCACTTATTCATTTTCATTATTATTTTAATAATTTATTTTCCATTTTACTTTTCTTATTTCGTTTTCCCATTTTCCATTTTTCATATTTCCATTTTCCATTTTTTATATTCCCATTTTTAATATTTTCACAATTTCTAAGTTCATTTTCATAATTCATTTCCATTTTCTCATAATTCATTTCCTTTTTTCAGTGCATTTTCGTAATTCATTTACATTCTCCTTTTCCAGATTTCATATTTCATTTCCAATTTCTTATTTTTACGTAACTCTATGACTCACGTAACCCTACTGCTTACCTCCTCAACACTTAGTCATTTTTCATGAATTACCACGTTTTACTCTTCTTACACTTAGTCTTCTTTCCAAACGATGTGGGAGAACATGTCCTAGAACTGCATGGCCCTAGGTCTGCAGACCTACAATCACACTACCCTCAATTTTCACCTCTTACCTCCACGTCCTCCAAAATCCACTCTTTACCCTTTTCATACTTAGTCATTTTCTTGAAATGTGGATGCATGAGAACTAGTTATCCTATTTACCTTTTTCCCATGTCTCCACTACCGCATTCCCACAGACCCACAATCCTTCCTTCACCACAATGCACTTTCCATTCCCCTTTTTTAATTTTCACCTCATACTTAGTCATTTTACTGTTTTTTACTTCCTCACATACCTCCTTTACCTCTGCATTCCCATAACTCCACAAACCGTACATTTAATTTTTTAATATTATTTCTTATCCTAAGTTTATTCCCCCTTTTAATGCACCTACCACATTGGGACATGTGGTAGTGACATGGTCATATCCCTAGGTGACATGTAGGAGTGAAACATACCTACCCTCGAGAGACACATGGACATGACATGTTAGGCATTCAGAGGTTGACTAGGTAGTGACTGGGCAATGACTAGGTAATGATTAGGTGACGAAAATATTACCAAGTTGTTGATATGGGAGAAATATCCCTTTGTCAATAGTAGGGGTTACTCCCGATAAGAAGTCCCAATCAAACTTCCCACCATTTGGAATAGGGAACCCATCTAGATTCTGGTCTAGTAACCATTTCTAGTTTTGGTTCTACCGGTTGCGGCCCGGACCATGGATGAAGGTTTTCTAAGATAAATAATGAAATGAAGCTAATATAATATGCATGCATTCAGACGAAATTAAGGTAACCAAAAATTAAACATAGAACCAGCCATGCCCCTATTGAGGTCCTGGGAATAGTTCACACATAACAAAGACAAGAACATGAATAAACAACTGTAACATAGAGTAGTCTACCATTTAAACAATCATTTACAGTTCTACACCCACGAATTTAGACAAATATTCCATGAAGAACATAAATAATAATGCAACCATCATACATAAGAATAATCTACAATATGGAGTACATTCTTACACAACCTGTTGGATTACTGAGAGGGGGGGTGAATCAATAATAGAGCAATTTAATCCTTTTTAACCATATAATCCAAGTGTTATATCAATGAAGCATTATCATCCAATAACTACAGAGTAAATAAGCAATGAAAAAATGAACAAACATACACATACACAGTACACCAATGTTTTACGTGGAAACCCAAATCAGGAGAAAACCACATAATGCATTTTCTTATATGTATTGAAAAATTGCATTCATTGGAAGCACCAACTTCCTTTGTTTTCCAACTGCAAATGGAAGGAGGCTCCAACCCCCTAGGTTCTTAGGCTACAACCTGAGGGAAGCTCCAACTCCCCAATTCTTTGGCTACAACCAGAAGGCGGCTACAACCCCTATGTTCTTTGGCTACAACCACCTTTCCTTGCCCCATCCTGCCACCCTCAAGTAGAAGTATAATGATGGAACCACTTTCAACCTATCACTGTGAGATATACCATTGTAAACTTGTACCAATAAATCTAAACCATGCATCAACCATGCATCAACCTATAATCAACCTGTACCATAAACAAGTGCATCAACCATGCACCAACCTGTACCAAACAACCTGTAATCAACCTATACCATAAAAAAGGGCATCCAACCATGTACCAAGTATGTACCAATCATGTGTCAACTAATCATCAACTATGAATCATCAATATGTACCAACATCATCAACTATACACCT
>SNQJ01S0000942.1:782938-824496 GCA_010110895.2 Picea sitchensis
TATATATATATATATATATATATCACAGGTATTGTTCCACTTCCCATGAGCATCGATAGCCTCGATGGAGTCACCACGACATCACATACATTGCTCCACTTCCAGTGAGTGTCCATAGCCTTGAAAAAGATATATGCATGTCCTCTAGTCTGTTCAATATTTATTTCCCATTCCTTCCCAGTTTATTTAGTGCATGATTAGCATCCAATGGATGGGGAAAGTGGTGGCCTTTTATCCTGATAGGGGATGCTTGCCAACTATTTAGATTTATTTGAATATTTGTTGCACTTGGCTAATAATGTTATCCATTTTTATTTTCATCCTTTGGACTTTGACACTTCATCTTTCATGTGAGAAGCTTCTTAGTGTGTGGATGGTTCCCCCGTTACATAAGATATAATCACCAACAAATATGCAAGAATGACCATTGATTAAATACTATGTTAAGTCACGGTTTGACTGTCGTCACAAGATTCCAAGACATTTCTGATTCATGTTCAAATAGAGACCCCTAGTTCATCTCATGAGCTAGGAAATAGATGGAAGTTGATTCGAGCCCGTTTTCAATGCAAAGGTGCTTCCTATAAAATACAAATGAAAGTGAGAGGTATGTATGTCATCATATATAATTAGAAATTATAAGACAAACATAAATTAAACAATGAAATGTCTCTAGGGACAAGAAGACGAGGAAATACAAAGAAGAGATGTAATTAGAATTAGAAGATGAACTCGACCCAAAACCCACTACGACTGAAAAAATGAAACCTTGGATAAATGATGATAAAATATATGCAGTTAGCAAAGAAAGTAAACCAAGAAAGAGATCATGCATGTAAGTGTTTTAAAATGTTTAGGCATCCCAACTAGCCAAAATTTTGCATCCTCTTGAAAAGACTAATCCGTGCAAAAGTGTATATGCATATTATTTTCATTCAGATGGACTTCATTGCTAGCACTGAATGAGAATTGCATCTCTCGTCATGATTTTCTGAAAACTTTTGGTTCATCTTTGCAGGCTTGTGCTTCATGTGGTAAGGGATGGTAGGGTATCCAATTCGTTGTCCACCATATTTCTTTGCTTTGGCCTTGTAGTATCTTCAATCGCTCTCTGCTTCTTCCAACCCTAAAACCTATGCTACAATGTGACATTCTTAGTTAACCACGGTCCCAATGGTGTACTTGTACTTACATGGACAAAATGTACAAGACATGAGATGGATTTCAGCTTAGAAATTTCAAAAATGACGCAAAACAATCATGTGTATAGGGTTTAAAGGTAGAATCCAAAAATCATGTTTACGAATAAAGTTCCTAGGTGACATGTTTCATGATCATGTCAAATTCTATGAAACCATGTGTTTTCCTTGAGCTATGTCCTTATCTTTGTGTGAGAATCAGTTTCCACAATCGAGATATGCATACATGAAGAAAACACATATCATCGATTAAAAATTGAAATCAATGATTCAGATTTGTTTATTAGCCATTTTAAAACATGCATGTTTAACTAGTTAAACGATTTGATAAAAAGAAATGTTGAATACGATAACTCCCTCCCATAAGAGTATGTTCATAGAAATCTTAATCATGAAATAGAAATGAAGAATGCATCTGGGCTATGATGGAACACTAAACCAAAAGATGAATTCGAATAAACGAGGAATTGTACCTATTGGGATGTATGAAATCAAACCATACATCTTACCAATTCTCATTGCTAAGATCTCAGTAGAGAGGTGGAGTTGAATTATCTTGAATTTCAGTCTATTGAGTGGAATCTCTCTTGCGAGAAGAAAATGACTATGGTTGTAATGATCACCGGTTCTACTCAAAGAAGTACGTTTGAGAATTATTTGGTTGATCGATATCCCTGAGATTAGAGATCATTATTATTGAACAATAGTTCTCTTTCTCGAATGAAAACAAAAGAGAAAGGTTGTTTGTATCACTTTTCCTCTCAGAACTTCCACCAATTTGTAGATCAACCAAGGATACTTATGCAAGTGAATGAGTATCCTTCCATATGGTTTGGGTTTTGTGTACTTGGATGAGCTTTGTATGATCTTTCTTGATGATCCTTCTTAACATAAATCCTGGAAAGTTTGTAGACTAGTGCCTTGAAGAGCTTCGTCGAGAGTTTCATGACTTGGCTATAATGTATCTACCACACAACAACTGAAAATTTCAATTCTAAAGGTAAGAGAAATATCATGATGTAAAATCCCCATCCAGATCAAGATGAAGGCAACCAAACCAGGAAACTTCATGACAAAACTCAAACAAGATCATATCAAGATAAAACTAATGAAAACCATTGAATCATTCCAAGTCAAGATGTTGCATCCAATCATTCGAAGACTGAAGTAAAAGAATTGGAAATCAAATCAAGAAGGTTAAATGCGAGTTAAGAGAGATTTAAAATACACCTTCAAAGTTCAACAAGGAGGAAAAAATATCAATCGAGATAACCAATTCATTAAAGGAAGTGATATGATATGAAAATATTATGTTTCACCCTCATAATGGAAAAATGCACGATGATAAAAGACAAATTTATTCTATTTGAACTCACTAGATCAAGGATCATATATCTATCTCATCACCCAAACTAATTGGGAAAAGTATTTGTCCATAAAATTCAATCTTAGGAGCTTGTGGTGATGAAAGACAATATAACAATGTCCATGTATGTGTATTATGTAACCATCGATATTTTCAATATCCTTAAGATATTCAGAGGGAAACATAAGCTCGATGTTTTATTACTTAAGTTATATGTTAGAGATGATATAAGCTGTTCTTTTTCCCAATAAATGAAAGATAGATTTTAGGGTTGGGAAAGGGATAATTTTACCAAGAGTCTCAAGCACAACTTCACTGGACAACAAACACTCCAATGATTTTAATTAATGGAAATCATCATTAAAGAATTAAGATACATATATCATGATCTATTATAAGATTTTGAATTTCTTCTGCACAAATCAATTCTCTTCCTTTTACATTCTTGAAATAAGCTTCATCTTAAAGGGTTCATGTCTATAGAATAACATACCTGCTGAGAAGTTTTGTATGCATATGTTAGCTCATTGGTCATAGTTTCGAGAATCAAGAAAATGAACCTGTGATACTGGAACATCGATCAGTTGGTCAATAAGCCTTTGCGAGAGACAACCATCTATAGATTAATCAATAGGGTTTGCGAAGTCATTTTGTATCATGAACAACGAGGACATGAAGAACTGATATGATTCTTCCCCGGGCTATAAAGTATTCCTACAACAGCTGCTTTCAACAATGTAGGATAGTAAGTTGTTCAGTTTTGAATGTTAGAGTGAATTCCATTGAAGCGAACATGAATTTTCTAGTTGGAATTATCAGAGAATTTTGCACAAGGTTTTCTTATGATAGACAAGGTTAAGCCAAGATTTTAGTCAAACAACAAAAATGAAATGCATCAAATGAGAAGAAATATTTTATGCAACAAAAAATTAGACTAAATAAAGCCATCGTGAGTTGCAACCTAAAATAATAATAGTTGGTGGATTTATTGAAAAAACCAAGATAAACCAAAATCTATGCTACATAAGCAGAAAAGGAAGAAAACATATGAATTATGCGAGAAGAAAGTAAGCAAAAATAACTATGCTAATCCTATTCCTACTCTACCCTACACTGGTTGAAAGAAGGTTAAGTGAAAGCATAGTTCCAATGCATCCAATCAAGTAACTCCAAACCTACAACCAAATGTTCATCAAAAGTCAGTTGTAGACATTGGAGTACTGAGAGATCAAAGATAAGAAAAATCGATTCATGAAAATCTCCACCCAGCATGTTAAGTTTGGAAGCGTTATGGTTCATGGGAAATGTAGACATGTAGGATTCCTCCAACCAATATTCAAATCCATCATGAAATTTGTAATGATTACCATAGGACTGTTGGGAGAAAATAAAAAATGAGTGACATACTTGATAAGACCCATAAATGAAATTTGTGTGAAATGTAACTTATGAGAGGGTCTCGGTATGGGTGGCATCATTCATTCCAAGGGTCGAAGAAAAACAATGAGGACCTGTCATAATCATTGGTCGAAAACAAAGTGCCTCATTATCCAGGAAAGACTCCCTGGGCCCATATTTTACATGAACCATCTGCTGAGAGGAGCGATGATATATGATAGTTTGAGGGAAATATTGAGTGGAGGATGAATCTAGGCTTTCTCCTATAACATGATCAAAATCATGTGAGTATTGTTGGAGTATTGAGATATCATCCAAGAATGATTGACACATTTTCCCCTGAGGATTAACATGTAATTCTAGAGAATATTTATAGGATGTCATTTCTTGGATCAACTCGATGTTTCCTATGCTTCACGTGGTGATGGGTTGTTCGTTTGCTGAGATTTATTCATGGGGATTCACAAATTTGTTGTAATTTTCATACCTTACATTTTCTATTGTTAACATTTGTGCATTGGGATCAAAAGTTTCATATTTCACATGATAAATGAATGATATATTGATACTCACATTCAATTCTAGAACAACAAAATAGTCATAAAAAAAGGGTCATTGTGATTGGATTGTGATTCAACATGTTCTAGAAATTCGAAGGATTGATAATATTATGCATCATGGGTGGACTATCATTAAGAGAGAGTGTTTGGTCAATCAAAGCTAGGAACTCCTCTTGTTCTAGTTCATCATTCAGTGTTTCATCATTGAAAGAGTAATGTAAATAATGCACTGCATGATAAATAGTTGGATGCTCATGCGGTTGATTATCATCAAAGAAATTTGTATAAAGAGAATGAATATATTTGTATTATGAAAATGATGGGCTTTCTTCAATAAGAGATTTGTCACAGACAAAAATATATTCATTATTTTCAAAAGGGGAGACAATAAATGGTTCACACTCTGGGTATAAGGGGTTTGAGAGTTTTGGTAAAGATTCTCCCATAGCCGCAATAGAGAGATGATTAGAGATCATGTATCCCCTGTCCTTCATTATTATATTTGATTCTTGTGAATGAGAGGTAATTTGATTATTCAAATCGTATCCTTTAGAAATAGATACGATACATGAAAACCAATCAAGGAATTTTTCATTTGAGGGTTTCTTTCTTTTAGTAAATCTGCATGACTCTTTGAAAGAAATCATCCACAGATTTTTTTTCGAGCTTACGGACTTCTGCAATTTCATCAGAGAGTTCATGATAAACATAATCTTCATGAGAAATGATAAATATTTCCATGAATTATTTCCATCTATGAATTGATTTCATTGGCAATGTCCTCAACCAAGATTTAATCTTCCCTTCAAATGTGAGAGAATAAACAATCAACAAATTTCATTGTCCCAAACAACCTTAATATTTTATCAAGTGATGTTAAACTGATTGAGATGCGTGAATGCAAAGACATTACCTTCACCATTGAATTTTGAGTTTGAAAAGAGATTAATTGTCTCGACTGGGATGCCCTTGGTGGGTTTCGGGAGACTCAAAGGATCATCCCATACAAATATATGGAGAGGATTCATAGGCTGGTTAAAAGTTAAGTGAAATGACTCCAAACAAGCAGGCTTGTCATCCATCCCTCCTTCTAGCGCCAGTTCTTTTGACGTGAGATAAATCTCCCTTTGTCAACAACAGAGATTAACCTTGATAAGAATTCCCAATCAAACCTTGCACCATTTGGAATAGGGAACCCATCCAGATTCTAGACTAGCAACCATTTCTGGTTTATTTTTATCAGTTGCATATTGGTCCACCGATGAAGGTTTTCTAAGCTAAAGAATGAAATGTAGCCAATCTAAGATGCATTCATTTGGAAAAAACTAAGGTAACTAGAAATTAAACATAGAACCATCCATGCTCCCATCAAGGACCTAGGAAACAATTCACATAGAGCGAAGACAAGAACGAATAAACAACTAAAAACATAGAGTAGTCTAGCATTTAAACAATCATTTACGGTTCTATGCCCATAAATTTAGACAAATACTCTATGAAGAAAAGAAATAAGAATGCAACCATCATATATAAGAATAGTCTACATTATGGAGTACATTCTTACACAACCCAAGTGATGAGAAAAACACAAAGGAATAGTCCACAATACGCCCAACATGAGAAACAAAGCTATCCAGAAAATAGCTTGGCCAAACATGCTTCTCCTCATTAAAATTTTATGTAGTAGTACATGAAAGCTCCAAGGAGGGATTCTCAATTTTAGTTAACATTGTAGTCCCAAAATAGTTCAGAAAATGTACAATGCTTGAAGAGATAAAAATCCCTTTTCTTGGATACAATCCCCGTATTTATTGGAGTTCAATGTGACTCTTGGATTTCTTCCTTCCACATGACCTTTCATTTACAAAATTTTTTCCTTATCCCTTTTGTAATGATGAGAGAATAAGGACAACAAGAATATTTATGATATAATGTATAATACACAGTTACAATTCGAATTTGTTTTTCAGTCCTGGTGGGTCGTCATAGACTTTGGCCATAGCGCCCCTCCTCCACCACAAAGAATGGTTTGGACATGGGAAAATATTTTTTATTGAGGTTTGATAGTCGATCATCATGGGGTTCAGACCTACTCTTAGTCCATTTGAATTTAGTTCCATTTTGATGCTCTTCTGGTGTTGCGACAACTATTGTTGTTGCTTCTCTATCGTCCTTGGCTATAGATCACATTTACAAGGGTAATGTTGCACATTGGAAGGATTTCCTTGATGTGTGGCAACTCTACTTTCTTGGTTTTCTTCTCTCACACATTGCCTATTCATATTGTTGGGTATGACCTTCCTTTGGCATTGGTACCTGGCACCATCCAACATGCACTAGATGAGTGATATCTGAATAACCTTGAAATAAACTATTAAAACTATGCATTTGAACCTATAGAATTGAAACAGTAATTAATTGAAAGTTTGTGTATGCTTCCCTGAATTTGGTTCCTGGTTCTTCTACTCACAATTGAGGTGTTCTTTTCTCCAGGGATATTGACATGGTGCCAGATACATGTCAGGTGGTGATGGTGCCATGTGTCCGATGGATATTTTTCCACGTGTCAAGGTGACTCAGGGTCCTTGAGATAGAACCCTGTGTTGAGTTATGTATGCCATGTATCTCCCCAGGTGGCAAGTAGTGGCAGAGCCATGTGTCAGGACAGTTGGGAAACTAGTGTGTCCTTATGGGTGACATGTGTCACTAGTGGAATGGTCAATAAGACATGAGTAATCATTTGTAGCGTAGACCATGAGCTAGATGGTTAGATCTGGACATGTTTAGATCTCGACTGTTCGTTGGAGTTTGAAGGGTTGGTAAGGTTGTGTGTTGGACAAGAATGACAATGACGATAAAGGCATCATCAACATGACGAGAGTCATTGATATGTTGTAGGTCGAGAGAGATATTCGTCGTTGATTGCTAAGATAATCTTCCGAGAATAGACGAAGAAAAATGATGTCACAATGATGTGTGGATGCCAGAATGGTAGACAGTGTGTCCAAGTAATGACTGGTGCCACTATGTAATTGGTCGACGACGAAAGGTGGTTCCCATTAGACGAGAAGGTCCTTCGGGCCTTTGTTTTATTTCTATGACTGTTGGATATGCAGACTAGTGGATCTGAACTATTGTTCCAAGCACAATATCGTCAGGGTTTAAGGGGGGGACCTATTAGGTGTTGTTATGAAATGTCGATGATGATGAAAGGAGGAAAGATTTGGACCATTGCTTGACAGGGTGGATATTCATCCTCGACGGTCAGATTGAGAAACGTCAGATGGGAGGAGATTAAATGTCATGCAAGTTAGAGCATCCGACTCACTTAGGGTCGTTGGATGTTCAGTGCAAGGACCATTAGATCCAGGATGGGTCTGATTAATGGATTGTCGTAAGAAATTTTGGTTGGGGTGTTGACGATAACCCCCATGTTAGTTGGGACCATCGACACAACTAGAGTCGTATGATGCTTGGCCCAAGGATGGTTGGATCTTGCGTAGTCGAGATATAGGATGGTCCTCGAAAAGTTTAGTGTTGGGGTGTTTGCAACTTCGTGGGAGTAAAACCCCGATGATGACAAAGATAGGTCAATGGATTGGGAATGTGAACTTAATGTTCCCAGTGGAAGATGCCACATCAGATGACACAAGTATTAAGAGACCATGTGGATTCCACATGGCAGTAAAGTGGCTTTGATCCAATGGATGTTTGAGAACTTTGGGAAGCCATAACTTTTGATCCAGAGCTCGGTTTGGAGCATGGTGATAGTCATTGGAAAGTATTGATGAGCATAAGACACTGGTGCCCTCGACAAGAGGTAGTTAGATGATTGAGAAAAAATGAAATTTTAATACCCCATCCCTTAAAATCGTACTTAGGGGTTTGGGTTTTTACAAAGTGGTATTAGAGTAGGCTACAACACTAGGCTTGGATGGGTCGGAGAACAGTCATAAAGGACTGGTATAATAAGGCAAAGATGACCCTTTTAGAAAGAGTTTCTCTGTGTTTAAAACATTTTTTTTTATATGCACAAATTCCTTGAGGAGGACGATAGCAGATTGAAATTGTACCTTGGAAATTCTTGTTAAATTACAACAGAGGAATCATGGTGTTCTTTTGTCAAACTGATAAATACTCTTATAGGAGTAGGAATAAGCTGATAAGCATTAATGGTAAGGCATAAATGCAAAAAAAGGGCAGAAAGGGTAGAATCCTATTCTAGGATTGTATTAGTGAACTAGTGGTTGTAATGTTGCCCGTAAG
This sequence comes from Picea sitchensis, assembly GCA_010110895.2. Lineage (NCBI taxonomy): Eukaryota > Viridiplantae > Streptophyta > Pinopsida > Pinales > Pinaceae > Picea > Picea sitchensis. Next base: position 791,728 of record SNQJ01S0000942.1, read on the forward strand.
TGTGGGTTGTTAGAACCTTTTCAATTATAATTGTTGTCTAAACAAAATACTAGAGTATGTATCTATAATCCCTGATGTTTAGAGGATTGATGGGAACTAGTAAGGTCAGTTTACTTTACCTTTAATGGATGGAACTTGTTACTGAGATAATCCAATCAAGAAAAGAAGAAAGAGTCCTTTGGACTATTGATATTCCTCATAAAAGAGGTAGAGTAATATGGGTATATGAGCAAGCTTATGAGCTCACAATTTTAATAAGAAAATGTATATACCTATTGCTCTAAAATCTTGCCTATGCAAGTGAATGAAGATGAAAAATAGTTGGAACACATCGACACTATAGGCATGGGTAAAAATCTTGGTGCATAAGGATATGATGGAATGCATATGGCGAAGATTGAATATGCATATAACATGCATATAGACTTATTATAGTTTATTATTGGATGTAAAATATGGTGATGCCATAAATCATACAATTAGTGATGATTTGATTATAGTAGGATAAATATAATTTTGATCATATTGATTGCATATTACCTTATGAGGATGAGGTAGAATGGTTAATGAAATGCTGACCCGAATGTGGTAAAGGAAGTGCTCGGGCATTTCTAGTTGACCAGTGAGTCAGATTGACATCTAGAGGTGGATTGTAGCCATATAGGTATGGCTTGGTGTGTTTAAGTAGAAATTGGAGGGAATATTAATAATGGATTCCCTTAATAGAGGTATGTTGACCAAGAATGGATCGAGGCACAAGAAAAGTTGGAATTGTTAACTTGTTGCCTTGGGTAATGTTGAGATTACCTAGTTTGTATTTATGAATTGGAATTGTTTTGTAGAATAAGGGTAAGAGTGAATCCTTGCCAGTTATTTCCATGGGAATGTTTGTAAGATCTCAATATTGAGGGAATCATAGTGTTGAGTAATCCTATGAGACTTAAAGTAAGAATGGTTGCAATATCTCTTGGAGAAGGATTTTGAAGTTTGAAATGTCCATGTGTGTGAATGACATGGAAAAAGGTGCAAGAAGTGAACTAGCATGTTGAGTATTTATCTATGATTGTATATGCTTGAGTGCATGTATTGAATGCATTATAAGGTTTATCGGTATGAAAACTAATGTTAAGACAAAATAAATGTGAATGAATAATGTGAAATGTGAAAGCAAGGCACATGCATAATATATATGTATATACTTATATGCTTGAAGGCATGATACGATTGTCTGAGTAAGAGGGCAATAAGACAAGAATTGTACTTTCCATGATTGAATAAATTCCATGAATGCATGGATGACTCTATTATGAAGAGTCGTGACTATTTTGTTTTGAATAATAGTTTGAGAAAGATGTGTTCCATCTCCTCAAGAAAAAGATAATATAAATTGATGAAAGAGTAAAGGAGTAGGGATGCTCTGCTATCGTGATAAAAATGAAACATGGTTATTCCTTTGAGGATTGCATGAGAATGAATGTGAATAATCATGAGTTAAAATAATTTGTAGAGAAATATGCAAAGTGTGCCTTTGGTAGACACACATAACGTTGATGCATGTGGTTAAATGTATGAAATAACAGTTTGAAAGCAAGATGATAACCTAAAGATACAAGTTCGGATATGTATTTAGAATGCATCATAATAATGCATGCTTATATTCCTTATGGAATGTGGGGTAGAGCTCTGAAATAACGAATCCAAGGCTGACTCAAGATTGATGTCATTTCAGACCATTTGGATATGCAATAAGGAAGTTGCATGATGGAACAAATCCATGTGGAGGAACTGTGTAAGAACTATGTCATAAGAGCATATCTATAACCTTAATAACTATTGAGAGATGGGAAGTGGGCTGAAAGGCTTGTTTATATAAGAATCCTAGATTACCTTCTAAAATATAATGCATGCATAGAGAACATGCAAATGAAGTTAACCAATCTGATTAGTAAATTTGCAGAATGCACTGTTTCACAATTAAATTGTGAACCAAAATCTTGTTGTTGTAACATGTTGATTTACCAGAGAAAGTCAAGATGAAACTTAGCTAAAATTGCTCAAGGAATAGAGCATGCAAGTCCCCAAAAGGATAGATTGCATAACCAAATAAGGAGAAAATGAGGAATACTTTTCTTATTTTAAAACTCTGAGTTGCTTAACAAAGTTGTAAGCCTTAAAAGAACAATTGTGAAAACAAGTACAGCTGGGAAATAAATTAATAAATATGTTTAAATGGTATTGTCTAAACCATATTATGTAAATACAGTGAGGCCTTGGGAATAGTTCAATTAAGATGAAAATATCCAAATTGTATAGAAGGAGTTGGAAAAATGGAAAGAGTCCCTTAACTCTTTCTTGTTGCATACTATGGTTATTTGAGGTGAGAAACTGATATACTCATGCATGCAAATGTTTTGGCATGAGAATGTTGATAGATGCATGAGGATAGAGACAACTAAAATATTTTATTCTATGTTTGCACTCACAAAAACATTGAGGATAATGTGACAAGTGCATACATATATGCTAGGACATATATGATAATGTTTTCTAATTTAAATGTTGTGGTACATGTATTTTTATTTAACATGAAAACTAATGTAAATGAGAATGTGAGGATGCATGATATATGTAGGAAAATATTGGAGTTGTTGGGGAAGACAACTGCCAATGATGGACAATCTCAGGTAGAGGATAATTACAAATAGGTTGCTGATAGAAAATAATGTTGAATGGACTTAGGAGTCCCTATGAAGCACCATTGATTAGGTAATATCATAGAAGGTGTTGTCAGCCAGATCAAGTATAAAAGTGTTCATTCCTATGTGGCAAAAGGTTTGAAAGGGATTGGGTAAGAATCCCTTTTGAAATATTTTATTTTAGTGATATAAAAATGATTTTGAATGGATGGTGTATGCCATAGATACCCGAGAAGAGTAATATTCAGGAAGAAGAACCCGAATGATGAGAGGTATGAACCCTGATAGCCAAGCATGATTAGGATCCTTCCAAGAAAGTTCATGAATAGATGTGTCATGAATGCATTGACCCATTGGGAATGATTGGGAACCAAAGTGATCATAAGTAGAATGTTGATTGAATTCATTTATGAAATTCATGTGGAAGTAGAACCTCCAAATATTTTACAGAGTTGTAATAATGGTAGAAAAATGAATTGGGTGGCCATGAATGTTGGCACCTTGGTTACTAGTGAAGAAAGAATGATTGAATACATTCATGAGAAACTTCTAGTTTCATGTGTGTTGATTTGAGGCTATGATCAGCTAAAGTAGGAAAACACAGTGTTGTTGTAATAATGAATGTGTTTAGAGAATCCATGTGGTGAGAGTTTGGTTGTGCTCCAATGCACCATGGAAGAGTACCTAATAGAAAATATGAAAATCAAAAAATCAATGCAAGGTTTCATTGTGAGTGACTGTGACCATGAGCATTGGCACATTGATTAAATTAATTTAATGTTGAATTGAATTTGGAAAAGTTTGGTATGTTGAAATGATGCATATGTAAGGAATGATGTTTCCTTTAATTTTTAGATAAATGTGATGCAACTGTTGGAATGCACAATTTAAGAATTCTTTGTAATTCCATTGTAAATTTGCAATGAGAATATATATGCATGAGAAACTAGCAATTTGTTTGGTTGTGTAAAGATTGAATTGTAGGAAGGAGGGTCTTGGTAGTGACAATATTGTAAGCCCATGAGGAAGACAATGTCTGTTGACTGTAAAGAGCCAAATTGTTATGAGAAAGAAATCGCATGATTGTGAACTCTGGTTCCAATATGGAATAGATCTGAAAATGAAATTGTGAATTTGAAAATCTATGGGTAACAGATTTGAAAAGAATTTTGATTGAAAATTAATGAAAATATCTCACAAATATCTATATGCATGTGAACACAGGTGAGATGAAAATATTTGTCCAGGAAGGACAGATGGTTGTTGTCAAGTAAGAACGCATGGAAGAGGTCCATTGCTGTGACAAGAGAACTTTGTGATAAGTCATGATCGCCATAAGAATGTTGTGTTATGATAATGCGGGTTGAAGGGATTCGTTTGACAGAGAAAGCTAGAGGGACACTTAGGTAGAGAAAGATTGGGGACGCTTCAGCTATAAGACTCAACGAAGTCTCTAAAAATATTCTTGTGCGAGAAATCTTGGGCAAGAAATATAGATTGCTTGAGGGACTATATAGCAGAGAAGGGGATGTCTGAGCTTGAGCCTGAAAGGCGAGTGACTGCAAGGAAGGGGAGACTTTGATAGCTCATGTGAAAGATTCAGTGGAGTCCTTCAAATTTTTTCATCTGTTGACTGGGATCATGCATACAATGGGTATGACAAGGAAAACAATGATCCGAGTAAAAAAAACAACCATATGGATGCAGATCCATGAACTACACCAATAAGTACCATGTAGATGTGTGAAAATTTCCCCTTGAGTTATGAACAACAATAAATAAATAAATTCATGAAGTTGTGATTAATATGCTTGTTGTTTGAAACTATTGTAGACATGTGACAGAGGCTAAGAGTCTAGGAAAGGACCGGACCAAGAAAATTAAGACATAACTAAAATCACTTGAAAGACAAGGCATGGCAGGTGTTACTAAAAAAAGAACATCGAGAATGGTGTTCCTTTGAAGGGGGATGGTATTGTAACACCCCCTCTCTAAACCTCTGATTATATGTAATTAATTGAAATTAATGATTGTCATGCTATGGCATGCAAACAATGTAAATGTATTAATGATCAATTGAAAATGCCAACAACTGACTGTCGGGGTGAATCCTTGAGTACTGGCCATGATACCATGAGAGGGATTAGTGAGGGGTAGGAAGGGCGTTCATATGTAAATACCCCAATTCACCTTGGTGAATAATTTGAAGGAAATGATCATATTTCCTCTAACTTGCAGTTGAATCCAAACGATTAATGGGAAGGGGTTGGTATTTGAATGACCAACCACCCTCAATGAATGCAAATATGGAAAATTTGTCTAGGATAGTAGAGGCTTTCAGCCAAAGGCACAACAAAGTACCAATTCTGCAGTCCAGGATTGACCCACGAAGTTCCTTCTAGAAGAAGGAAGAGGATAGGTTAAGAAATTTCCTATGTGGAGCGTGCAAGAGAAGAATGCACAAGGGAAAACAGAGAGAGGTTCACATATGGAGAAGACAAGGGATGTGTTTTTGGGCTTCAGGGACATAGATTTGTTGCAAGAGAATGTGTGAGTAAGCGAGTATAATTCCCTGATGGTATCATGGCTTTGCATGGGGGTGTCCTACAACCGAAGTGATTGAGCATGTAGAGCCTATGGTTGGGTGGAAAGGTGAACACCCATTGCCATTTGGCAGTCTACATCTTGTGAATAGATAAGTATCTCATATAATCTATGTAATATAATTAATTGTATGGATGGATGCGTGTAAGTGTTCTTTGGATTTGTATGCATGGTTAATAGTATGAATGTTTATCCCTTGACGAGTCCTTGAAATTGAAATAAAAATGGAAACTGTATGGTTGGTTGTATCCTTTGGTTTCACTAATGAATGGTTATTCCTATTGGAGGGTTAAACTCCTATATTATTGTAAGAATCGTTGTGGCTATTTATATATATGCATATATCTATGCACTTGTGTGTCACAGTGTTTGGATTCTTGCAACAAAGGAACCTTGCGGGATAAGATGAAAAGGAGGTACCATGTGTAGGAAAAGGAGCGCCTTAGACCAAGGTGAGAATTATTGAAACTCATTAAGCCTTGAAAGGACTCAAAGAAAACCTCATGAAAATTGATTAAGTCCTTAACCGAATTGTTAAGTTGGAGAAAAACTCTTGTTCTACCTTGGAGGATTGTGGTTGTCGATTTGGTGTGACAACTAGATCTGGACACTCGGTCGGTGTAGGAGCAGGATTAAATATTGGTCATTGATTTGGTGAGATAATAGATCCTAATCGCCCCTCGTAGGGTGCCATTCGAGGTAAAATACGGAGGTGAGCTCTGATGGTGAGACTTCGAGGTGAGGTTTGGACCCTTGGTCAGAGCAAGGGAAGATTTGACTGGAGCTGTCGATATGTGGCAAAGGCCCAACAATCTCCTTGGCGAGTGATAAATCCTTGTTGCACCTTAGACAAATCATAGTCGTTTATTTTGTTCGGCGACAAGATCTAACCATTGATCAGCATGGAGGCGAGACTTGGGCTAGACCAGATCTCAGTCATTGATCTAGCGAGAGAAAATGATCCTATTTGTTCTTTGGAGGACGTCGTTCAGAGTTAGTTGTGGAACCATAGTAGATGCATTTCGAAGGAGGGACTCTGAAGGATGATTAGGACGATAGACTATCGAAAGGAAGATCAGATCCTAGTCATTGATTTGAACTATAAGCTTGTGAACTAAGGAGGATCGTATGCCCGACGACGATAGGTCAATGGAAATAGGTCCACGTGGCATATGTATATTGGTACATGTGTCATGAGTGAATTGTGCCACATGTCAATAAGAATTGAGTTTTTAGGCAGGATATTGTATTGGTTTATGACTTCCACATGTCACGCCAGGTGGCAGGGCCATGAGTCAAGACAAGTGGCAACTAGCATGTACAAAGGTGTACACATGTTAATTTGCAATTCGTAGGATAGGCCAAGTACAAGCCTCGTCGGTTTCATACCTGAGGACATGTGTCTTAATCCTTGCCATTAGATCTCCGGTGAAGAGATCCTGACCATTCATTGCAAGGTATTATTCAGAGTGAGTTACAGAGATGCACTCCAAAGGAGGAAATACGAGAGAAAATATGGACCATTGATCTACTATGGACGAAGGAAATTTAAGAGTAGATCTAGACCGTTGATCTATTGTGGATGGAGGAACTCTGAGAGGATATCTGGACTATTGAACTATTGTGATTGGAGGAACTCTGAAAGGATATATATATCGTTGATATCCTACCGAAGGGATTAAGAGGGTGACATGGATGGTGCCATGTGTTAAGCAAGGATTATGCCATGTGTCATGATGACTTGTCACATATAGGCAAGAATATGTAGGAAAAAGAACGATACATGTCATGTGGCTATAGTGCCACATGTCCAACGGATATTGTTCCACGTTTCAAGGTGACTCATGGTATTTGAGGTAGAACCTTGTGTTGATTTATGTATGCCACATGTCTCCCTAGGTGGGAAGCAGTGGCAGGGTCATGTGTTAGGACAACTAGGAAACTAGCATGTCCTTATGGGTGATGCGTGTCACCAGTGGAATGGTCGATGAGACATGAGTGGTCCCTGGAGGACCCAAAAGCCTTTGAAGCGTAGACTGCAAGATACACGGTTAGATCTGAACACAATCAGATCTCGATTGTTCATTAGAGTTTGAAGGGTTGGAAAGGTTATGTGTTGGCCAAAAATGTCAATGAAGATAAAGGAATCAGTGGCATGACAAGAGTCGTTGATCTGTTGTTGGGTGAGAGAGATATTTTTCGTTGATTGTTGAGAGACTCTTTCGAGAGTAGAAGAAGAAAAATGACATCATGATGACGTGTGGGTGCTAGCATGGCAGTCAACGTTTCCAAGTGATGACCAATGTCACTATGTAATTGGTCGACGAGGCAAAGTGGGTTCCATTAGACCAAAAGGTCCTTCATGCCTTTTTTTTTTATTTCTTTGACTATTGGATATGCAGAACAATGGATCTGAACTGTTGATCCAGGCGCAATATCGTCAGGGTTCAAGGGGGGACCTATTATGCGTTGTTATGCAATGCCAAAGACGATGAAAGGAGGAAAGATATGGATTGTTGGTCGAAGCAGGGTGGAGATTCAATCTTAACCATCAGATTGAGAAACATCAAATGGGAGGAGATTTAATTGTCGTGCAAGTTAGAGTTGCCAACTCACTTAGGGTCGTTGGATGATCAACGTGAGGACTGTCGGATCCAGGATGGGTCCGATTAATGGATTTTCATTGAAAATTTTGGTTGGGGTGTTGACAATAACCCCCATGTTAGTTGGGATCACTGACGCAACTAGAGTTGTAGGATGCTCAGCCTAAGGACGACTGGATGTGGCACAGTCTTGATATGGGATCGTCATTGGAAATTTTAGTGTTGGGGTGTTTGAGTTTCCGTGGGAATAAAACCTCAACGACAATGAAGATAGGTCAAGGGTTTGGACACGTAAACTTAATGTGCCCAATGGAATATGCCACATCAAATGGCACAAGTATTAAGAGACCATGTGGATGCCACATGGAAATAAGGTGGCTCTGGTCCAATGGAGGCCCAAGAACTTTGGGAATCCATAACTTTTGATACAGAGCTTGGTTTGGAGCATGGTGACGATCATTAGAAATATCTTGGCAACAAAAAGACAATGGTTCCCTTGAGAAGAGGTATTGAGATGATTAAGAAAAAGTAAAAATTTTAATACCCCATCCCTTAAAAGGGTACTTAAGTAGTTGGTTTTGTTACAGGTGTGTAATGGTATACATCAATATACAACTGTGTACTGTGATGTGTAGTTGGTTTTTGGGACATTTTCCTAGGGTAGACCTCCAGACAAGGACTTCAGACATATCATTGAGTTTAGTTCACTTAGGATCAATAAGTTGATGGATGAGCTTCATGAGTTTGATCTCTGGTCAGACTATCATCTGGACAAGTATATAGAGTTTGACATGACAAACATTTTATATTATAGCCATGTGAGAAATATGAAGGATGTATAGACACATCAGAAGGAGATCCATGGCACATTGGATTGGATCACAAAGATTTTAGCTGAATGGAAGTCCCACCTTCTGGTAGAATATTCCAAGGTTTGGTTTTCTTATGAGTTGATCAAGGGTCACATTTAGGATGACAGGTACAAAGTGTTGGATGATATCATCTAATAGTGAGGTATCATATACCTAGTCCCTGATTCCACACTTAGGGAGGATATCATGAGGGTTATACATGATACAGCCTTGACAGGACATCTGGGATACTGTTGGGCCCCAACAACTCCCCCTATTTTTTTACAAAATTTAAAGGGCCTCCATTAGAATCTTGATAATTATAATGAGCTATAGAATCAACATTTTCAAATAGTTTCATACCTTGTCTTGCTTTGAGAAAAACTTAAGAAATTCATTATAGTATGAGACATTCATTACAAGAGTATATGTCAAAACTTAGAAACGAGCATAGAAATCTCAATTTAAACAAAAATGTTAATTTTTATCCACTGCTTACTTTCGTTTAAATTATGATTATGTGTTCTTTCTTTTGTTCATTAGCAAGTTTGACTATTTTGAATAATGGGTTAAATACTTCATCAAATAATATCTTGGTTGGTTTCTCATTTTCATAAAATCATTTGGTGATATTAATTAATTAAACTCTTTTTTCATTTTGCATCTCATTTCAAAATAAAATAATTTTTTTTTATCTATCATTTGTTTGATTTTGTAAAAAAACAAAATTAATATTTTTCTCCTCTCCATTAATTTGAAGTTTCTAGAATTTTAAGATCATATTTGAAAGGAAATTATAAACAATGTTTGTTTAGAACTTATAGTTAGTTTAAATTCATTTTTTATTTTGTTATTCTAGATTTTATTTTATTCACAATTTTTAGGTTATTAATTTAGGTTTCCTTTTGTTTCATAGGTTTCTATTTTCAAATATTTGATACAGATATGATCATGGATTGATTTTATTATCTAAATACATTCAAGATGATTGATCCAAAAATAATATTGGATTACTGCAAATAAATTTATGAGCAACAACAGACAAAATTTGGAAAGGCGTCAAGAATAGATAGACGATTTTGCAAGACTGATTGTAGCCAAACCGTGAGGAATTTTAAGAAACGGTTGAAAACCCATTTCCCAAATGGACCCATTTACCTTTCAATAAGAAATTTTCCCAAAACAATGCATGATTTGAGAGATATTTGGGTCTCTTTAAGAGACAAATTTCAGGTGGCGGAAATTATTAGTGACACCCAGACTGTTCATTCATTGTATAAATATATGAGAAAGTTCAGAGCCATAGGGATCCAAGAAATTGAGAGGAGGATTTTTATCCTTTCTCTTTTGTATATTATTTCTTTTATAAACTTTTTTCTTTTCAAATGGAGTAACGGATGGTTGGAATCTTTGGGAGAATGGATGAGTATTTTCAATGAAGAATATGGAATTTCAGGTTGCTTAATGACTTTTGTCCTGTGAGTAAAATGGTTTTATTTTCATTATAATATCTTCATACTATTTGAATAATTGATTATGCATTGACTTAAATTAGCTTTAGTCTTTTTTATCAATACATGGTTAATTTCTATTATTTATATATTAATTTTTTCAATCTTTAAGAATCTATTATCCCAAAAAAATCTTCCAAGACTACAGTATGGGCATGTGATTTTGAGAAAGAACATGGGAAAGCAATTCATTTTTGGCTTAAGACCTGTGTGATGCTTATTCCATTTCATTCTTTTATTACTGTTGTATTATGAGAATGTTATTATGGTTGATTTTAGCTTTAGCTTGTCATCATATGGTGTTTTCATACTGTTAAATGTTATATGATGTCCATAATTTATTATTCCATTTTTTTATGTGTGATTGATCTATCATTTGATTATTTTTGAATTTATTATTAATGCTAAATGTTGGATAATATCAATATTCATATATGAGTTTTCTCTCATTCTTAAATATTAATCATCCTAAGATCACATGACTTTTAATTAGATGTCTTTCTATTGTTATTAATTTACTCCAATATCAAATACTTCTTTGAATGTATTCTGGAAGTGCTAGTATTGTTTTGTTATAGGTTTTCCTTAATAACAGTACAGGCAGAAGCTCATACAACACAGGAAGATAAACTCAGTTGACTGATTAATTAGAGGTTAGTAGATGCATTCTTTTCTTTTATTTAGAGTTGTTTATGAATGAAACGATGATTACATTAATTAGCTTTGACTATTTTTGTGTCATTGTTTCAATCGTATTCATTTAGTATTTATTTGTTTAATATCTTTAAAAAAAAACAAAAAGAAGTGTTGTTCATATTTGATTTAAAACCTTGATCAAACAATCATTTTGACAAGATTTCATGCAAACCTTGTAAACTGTATATAAACTGTCAATAATCATTTGTATATACACATTCTTAGATAAATATTTGTAATTATTGTGTCGATTGTTAGAATCATTTCCTTTAGTTATTTTATTTCATTTTGCTATCTTTAGGACCCTAATTAGCTAACGGAACCATTAAACCCGTCATAATAGGTTACACCAAATGGCTTGGGTTATTTAGACAACCCCAGACCAGACCTATTCTTCCAGTTGACGACATCTCAAATTTGCTCGTCAACAGATACTTCCAGACTTATCAGCAGATCAGAGAGAGGTTCTCATGGAAGGGTCTCGAGAATAATGTGTGGAGACATATGAGAGAATGAATGACTTGTCAGTATAACGAGTCAGGGAATACCTATCCAACAAGAATGTGATATTCTACACTCATTCCAGCACATAGGTGGGAGAGAGTGTCGAGATATCACAGTACGAATCTACCAAAGATGCATGGAAAGGACTACATTTTAGGGACTTCATCAAAGTATGAAGCGTTGTGGTTAGTAGAGTGGTTCTTTAAGGAGGTGATTATAATCCATAGGTGGCCTGAGTGTAATGACCCTTATCAGGATAGTACAATTGTTGGGACAATTTGCTAGGAGCCAAACATATTAGTAGACACATAGTTGAGCCTCAGTACTTAGTTTCCAATAGATGATGAAATACCAGTGACTTGGCTCATTTTGACTCCAAGGGTTACCAATAGGGAACAATAAAAACTAGCAGGTATTGGGAGTGGTGGACCCCTGGTTTGGTGGTGGGATCCTGGAATTCATTTGAGTGATGAATTGATTCAGATGATGATCAACAGAGTTGTGACAATGATTGGTCATATTTATTTTTGGGATGATAGTAGAGGGGAGGTCAAGACTTCCTCTATATGGTAGGACCAACTCGAGCTCGGTCGTGGATTTGTAGGCTTATACTTCACTGATACACCTTTGTAGGAGAGGATCAATGATAGTGATTTAAGTCTCTTCAGGGAGCTCAACTTGGGGCTCCATGAGAGGAGGATGCAGACTAGGCACGTTGGGTTGACAATGATGATCATAGTGGTGCAGTGTCAGCATGGTGGTACTTTTCTAGAATTAGTTTGGGACCCTGAGATTACATTTATTGATAGTTCATATACTATTAGAGATGTGAGCATCGATTTTGATTTCCTAGAGTTTACCCTTGAGAGGCTTAGGAGTGGTTTATTGGATGAGTAGTCTTCCAAGGAGTTGACTAATTTTATGTAACTTATGATAACCTGGCTTATCAAGGAGTGGTAGATGGGTTCTGATATCAACACCTTGTAGATTAGTACTAGGAGCAGAGAGCACTTCAGGTAGATCTGAGAGAGATTCGTATAGAGAGGCTTTGCAGATGATGTAGGAGAGTATATGGCTTGTCAGTAGAACAGGTTGGGGCATACTCATTCCAAAGGATGGATGCAATCTTTGGCCATTTCTAGGCAAGACTGGGAGAGCATGTGAACATATTGCACCACATATTTACCGAGGATACGGTGGACCGATAGTATGTCTCCATTGATTGACCAATTCACTTACTTTTCAACTGTATCTTTTAAGTATGGAGCAGTGCAAATGACATAGCTATCTAGTGGAGGGATCTCTAGATTCCATGAGTAGCCCAAAGACATTGTCAATTATTGGGATAGACTTCCTTTTCTGATATTTGGGATCGAGTATGATAGTGGATTTACAAGTTGTGACTTCACATGGATACCCATGTCATCTACTATTCATGATAATAGGTTCATCTCTTACAGGTGTGTCAACACGGAGTTATGGGAGAGGGGGATGCAAAGTGGGCACGATGTTTGAACGAATGTGTTAGGAGTGGCTCAACATCATCACAATGGTTCCTTTCTTAGGATAGCTTGGGACCCTGAGATTTTAGTAGGAGGCAATGCAGTCATTGACATATAGGTGAGAGCCAATTTTTTCTCTCATGAGATTGGTTCCCTAACAAAGAAGTAGATTAATGGGTAGATTGAGTATTGGAGCACCGAGTGGCCTTGCTTGCTGGGGGTTTTCAGGAGGCCTCTTATTACAGTACATTACAGGACCATGCCTTGAGCGGAGGATGCTTCACATCTTACAGGATGGCTTGGGATCCTGTTATCATTTTCACTTTCAGTCAATGGAGCGTCAGGTCATGATGGAATTTCTTGAGGACAAGCAATATTTGGGAAGGGAAGATTTGTCATGTCCCCATTTTTGGGTTCCTCTGCTTTGTAGTAGAAGGAACTTTTTTGGCTTGTTAGTGGAGAAAAATGAGTAAAAAGGGGGTCATTTAATGTCACTTAGTTAATAAGTGTTATATTTTTAAGTGACATTAGGGAAGTAAACTAACTTTAGATTAATAAGTTATTTAACCATTATTAAAGTGAATTTTAGTCTTAAAGTGAAAATTGGAGGGAAAATAAGGGTTATATTTGATTTAGTCAACAAGGGAAAAATTCTAGAACTTACATTTGATTTGGTCAAAAAGGGGAAAGTTCTAAAAGTCATGGAGAAAGGATAAAAGGAGGGGTAGAGCCTCACTTTGGAATTATGATTTGATTGGTCTCTTGTATGGTGCTCTTGGAGCCATTGTTTCGTTAGGTTTTAGGAAAACCCTTCCATTGTTGGTATTGTTTTGGCGGTGCAATATCCTCCCTAGATGGACAAGGAGGAGAATCCATCCAAGATCTTCGTTGGAGCTTAATCTTGGGTTTTGATTTTCTTAGAGAGGTTGTGGCACTTGGAGGGTTTGATCTCATCTGTTGAGGAAGCTATGGCATGATTATGGATTTTAGGCTTGTATTGTGTGTTTTCCAGTGAGGTATTGCAACTACCATAGTAGTCATCGGATTGTTGTATTCAAATATTCATTCATAATAAAATACCACATATTGTCTCTTCTATTTCTAGTGTATTTGTATTACATGCAATATGTTTGACAAAATGTCTATTAGTAGAATACATGCAAACTGTCTGTGAAAATTTGTCAACCAGATTAGAGCATCAAGAACATTTATTGCACAGAAGGACATAATATCACAACCCATTCTTCTGGGGATATTACAGGTAGATTGAATTCCATATACAATAAGTATTTTGTGTGTGTGTTTATGATCTTCTAATAATATTTAATTTGTAAAAAGATCATTTGTATATACTGAAAATTTAATTATTTATATTAATGATTTAAATTAAGTTAAAAATTTATCATTTTAACTGATATAAATATGGAGTTTTCCTTTTTATATATATCTTTTATTATTTTATCATTATAGTTAGCTACTTATTATTAATTTTTATTAACATATTTCTCTATTACTTAAATTATTTAGATTTGGAGATGCAATTCACATTTGGGTTTGTAAACGTCCTTACTCTTTACTATTTTATTAATTATAATTAGTACCTTATTAGTCTCTTCCTTTAAGCTAGAGAGTATAGTAATCAATTCATTGTTTATTAATACTTGGGCACACAGTTCAATATGTTTTAAACCAAAGTTTGGAAAAGCATTTCATTTTTCACTTTTTATCACCGTATCAAATCCTCACAACAATATTTTTAACCAATCAAAAATTTTGAATCCTTATTTGGCCTCATATCGAGGCACAAAGCTATTTTGAGTGAAACAAACTTAGGAAACATGACATGTATTTAAAGTATATATGGTAAAGGAGAATTAATGCTAAGTTTGAAACTAGCATTAGTTCAAAACATTAAATGTTTCGAACTATGCATATTCCATAACCCATACTCAATATCCCATATTTGTTTACATCTTAGCGTGGAAACAACTTCCAGGTGTGTAACATGCAATAGCAACAGCAGACGCTTCACCAGGTGTATGACCTAAAACTTGGAAATTGTATCACCATTACTCTTGAGAGATAGTTGTATCATGCTTTAAAATCAGAAGTAAACCAGGAAGAAACTTGAGAGCTAGTACCTGTTCTGAATCTTGAATCCGGATCTGAAAACGAAGAGTGACTTTGTATAGGATCTCAGCAGTAGATGGAGAGTGACTTTGTACAAGATATCAAAAACCTGTAAGTTCCATTGCCATTAAAGGTTTCATATTTCCGCTAGAAAAATACTTTGTTTATATTACTCTGTCATCTATCTCAGTGAAACCACATGTTAATTCCTAAACCAAACCACACTAATCCCTATTGCTATCAACATTCCATTATTAGAAATCTCTAAAATTGAAATCTCTCTTGCTAAATCATATCCACCCCCCGAAATTAAGGCATCTGGTCATTCTCTTCATTATACAAGTCTCTAGACCATCGTTCTCTGGAGAAAACAACTAGAACTAGGTTGCATTGTTGAACACTTTTCATTCTCGTAGTCATTTCACAAAACATCGTACATCTCTTTGAGCTTTCTTTTATGCCTGAAAAATCAAATCTGTAAGAGATTATGCTTATGTTTTACAGAAATCACGAAACAAAATGGACATGCTTTCGCATATGTGTTATATTTTCTTGTCTTTAATGATTTTCAGATTTTAATTTTTACCTGGACATCTCAACATATTTTTCTTGAAGTTCCTCTTTGTCTTTGGTTAGGCTTTTGAATTCTTGTTGCATCATTTGAATTAACTCAAAATCTCAAGTTCAAGTAAAACTCTATGTATTAGAGAAGATGTTTAACCTCCAAACAAAAATGATTTCCTTATAAAAAACCTGATCATATCATTTATTTTTTTATTATAGGATTTTCTAGATTTACCTCAAATGGAGAGAAGTTTGATAAGAAACCAACTTTTGGGAAGTCAACAACATCAACAGATTGTGATTTGGGGCACTGTAATAATCACATTATGCATTTTTTTCATGTGCTCCAGAAGTTCTTGACATCGTTGTTTGTTCTTCCTGGTAAATATGGGGCAATCTTGGCCCATTTGTTCCCCAACTTTTCTTGCATTTCTACAAGTTTTTCTTCCTCATGAGAGAATTTGCATCTGCTTATATATATATATATATATATATATATATGCACTTCATTAAAATGAGAGAAAAATTTGAAAAGCAATAGATGGTACTACTGAAATTCCACACAATGTCACATGACTGATCGACACGTGAAAGTCTAATAGAATTTGTTAATAACAGTGTTGTTAGGAACCAAATATCAATATAGCATAGAAAAACCTCAGAATAAGTACTCAAAACCTTGAAAAAGAGAGAAATTCAGATAATAAGCCTCTTCGAGGGGGCAACCTCCTTATGCCCACATAAATGTTCAATTACAAGATGATTACAAATGAAAATGTCTCCTTGGTATATATAGGATACTAGGATGTATAATTACAACTAATGGACTAAAGCCGACATAATCAAAATAACAATACTAATGTAATATGCCCCAATTAATGGGTAATGAGTCACTATTTAGGGCTTAACATGCCCCTCCCCTTAAGACAAGTGTTGTCTGCAACACTTGAGTCACTTTGGATGCTTCTGTATAAAAGACTCATCTTTCCAAGTGGAATCTTCAGCTAGTAGTTTCCTCCATTTAATGAGATACTCTGAAATGGATCTATTCCTCAACTAATGAATTCTTGTGTTAGTGATGGATTCAAGCTCCAATATGATTTTTCCTTCCTTGTCAAGTTTTGGAAATATAGTTTGAATTGGGATCTTGTCACTTATAACCTTCTTTAAGCATGAAACATGGAAAATTGGGTGTACTCGTGAAGATGCAGGCGACTCCAATTTGTATGCCATAGTACCAATCTTTTGCAACACCTTATAAGGGCCATAGTACTTTGGTGATAATTTATTATCCTTCTTGGCTTACTTGAGGGACATCTGTTTGTATGGTTGTAGTCTTAAAAACACCCAATCCACTACTTCAAAACTTCTTTCACTACGATGTTGATTTGCTTGTTGTTTCATGCAATTCTGTGCCATGGTCAGGTTGTCCTTTAATATTTGGAGAACTTGTTGTTGATGATCGAAGTGATCTTCCACTGCTTGAACCTTAGATTTTTCTTTTAGAGAAGAAGTGATGGAAGGAGGGTGGTATCCATAGAGTGCCATAAATGGTGTCATTTTTGTTGCAGTATGAAAGGAAGTGGTATACCACCATTCTGCCAAGGGTAACCATTTGAACCATTGTGTTTGTTTATCAGAGACAAAGTAACGAAGGTATCCTTCCAGACATTTGTTCAGTATCTTGGTTTGTCCATCAGATTGAGGATGATAGGATGAGCTCTGAGCCAATTGAGTACCCAAACAAGAAAATAATTCTGTCCAAAAATGTCCAGTGAAGATGGGATCTTTGTCACTTATAATAATCTTTAGGCCGCCATGTAGCTTTTGAACTGTCTCCATGAATGTGGTGGAAACTGTACTAGTTTTGAAGGGATGAGAGACTACAAAAAAGTGTGTGTACTTGGTCAGTCTATCAACAATCACCATGATGACACTCTTTCCTTCAGACTTCAGTAACCTTGTGATGAAATCCATGGAAACCTCCTCCTAGCGCTGACTTGGGATGGCTAATGGTTGTAAAAGACCTAGGGTCTTAATTGTTTCCACCTTATTTTGTTGGCAAACCAAACATTCTTCCACAAACCTTTGAACATCAGTTTTAAGGCCATCCCTAAAAAATTCCTTCTTGACCCTATGGCAGGTTTTTAAAAATCCCGAGTGCCCTCCTACTGGAGAGGTGTGCAATTCCAATAGTACCTTTTGTTTGAGTTGGGAGTTCTTATATATATATAAGCACTCTTTGTACCATAGTGAATCATTTTTCCATGTAAATGTATCTGATGTACTGGAATCTTGTTGCAACCTTTGAATGAGAGTCCATACTTTTTCTTCATTCTTCCATTCATCCCTTGCTTCTATTATCCAATCAAGTTGGATGATCGAGATAGCACAGAGAAAGGCCTCAACATCTTCATCCTTCCTTGAGAGTGCTTCTGCCACAATATTTTGCTTCCCTTTTTTATAGACGATTTCAAAATTATAACCCAATATATTGGTTACCCATTTTTGTTGTTCTTCTGAAGATAGTCTTTGTTCTAAGAAGTATTTAAGACTATCATGATCTGTTTTGACCTTGAAGTGCCTACCTATTAGATAAGGACGCCATTTCTTCAATGCATGTAGTATTTCCATCATTTCCTTCTCATAAATGGGTTTGTGTAAGTCCTTTCCCTTGAGTGGTTGACTTTCAAAAGCTAGGGGCCTTCGTTCTTGCATTAGGACAACACCAATTCCATTTCCCGAGGCATCACATTCCACAATAAAGGTTTTTGTTAAGTCTGGAGTGGTCAATACAGGAGCTTTTCACATCACCTCTTTAAGTTGTTCAAAATCTTTAGTTGCCTCTGGAGTCCATGAAAATGCATCCTTATTAGTTAGTGTTGTTAAAGGTGTTGCTATTCTTCCATAGTGTCGAACAAACTTGCGGTAGTAACCTGTCAAACCCAAAAATCCTCTAAGATTCTTCAATGTTTTGGGAATTGGCCAGTCCATCATGGCCTTAATCTTGTTAGGGTCTACCTTGACACCTTCATGTGAGATACAATATGACTGATACTCTATATTCCCAAAACATTTAGATGGTTTGGCATAGTTGTTTCTCCTTTAGTAGTTATAACACCCTGTCAACATCTCTTGCTTTATGATCCTCCCAAGACTTGCTATAGATTAGTATATTGTCAACATGCCGCACATGATCCTCCCAAGACTTGCTATAGATTAGTATATCATCAAAAAATACTAACACAAATTTTCGAAGGAAGGGCTTGAAAATGGAATTCATCAACCCTTGGAATGTGGAAGGTGCATTTGTAAGGCCTGTTATCGCTTAGTTTGTAGTTTAGTTCATAGACTAGAGGATAATGGTCAAACTGGCGTAACAAGGACCTACCCCACCCAATGTCACCACAATGGGGAGGTCCTTTCTATTTAGGGTGGCTAAGCCCAAGGGAGACGTCCCTGACAATCTGTGAAGGGGAAACTAGCCTTAATCCTTTGAGCCTTTTCCTTTCAAACCCCAGATTGCCAGGGACGTCTCCCTTGGGCTTAGCCACCCTAAATAGAAATAACCTCCCCATTGTGGTGACATTGGGTGGGGTAGGTCTCTGTTACGCCAGTTTGACCATTATCCTCTAGTCTATGACCTAAACTACAAACTGAGCGATAACATTTGGGTGGCTAAGCCCAAGGGAGACGTTCCTGAAAATCTGGGGTTTGAAAGGAAAAGGCTCAAAGGATTAAGGCTAGTTTCCCCCAAATAGAAAGGACCTCCCCATTGTGGTGACATTGGGTGGGGTAGGTCCTTGTTACGCCAGTTTGACCATTATCCTCTAGTCTATGACCTAAACTACAAACTGAGCGATAACAAGGCCAAAAGGCATGACCAAAAATTCATAATGGCCTTCATGAGTTCGAAATGTTGTTTTTGGGATATCTTCTTCCTTCTTTCTAATTTGATGATACCCTCAACGAAGATCCGACTTTGTGAAATAGATTGTGCCATGTAGTTCATCTAACAATTCATCAATGACGAGAATGAGAAACTTATCTTTAATAGTGATCTGGTTGAGCTCTCTATAATCTGGACACATACGCCATGAACCATCTTTCTTGAATACCATTACCACTGGTGCAGAGTAAGAACTTTGGTTAGGTCTAATAATAACAACCTCTAACATTTCTTTAACCATGCGCTCAATTTCACTCTTCTGGGCATAAGGGTATCTGTATGGCCTGATGGTATGAGGAACACTTCCAGGAATTAGGTGAATATCATGATCATGATTTCGAGTGGGTGGAAGACCTTTGGGAATATCTTCAAATACTTTGGAATTCTTATCAATGATCCCTTGGAGATCTAGAGGAATATATGGCTTAGATGTTTGAACATCTACTGAGCATAGTTGTGCAATAACACCTTGATGCCCTTTTTCAATAATTTTTTCATGTCATTAGAGCTTATCACTTTACCGGGTTTCCATGTGATACCTCTTAACTCAATTTATTTTCCTTCCAATGAAAATTTCATGAAAAGTTCTTGAAAATTAAAATCCATTGTTCCTAATGATTGTAACCATTGGATTCCTAGTACAACATCAACACCACCCATGGATATAGAAATCATTGGACTATTCATTACATATTCCCCCATAGTAATATTGATCTTATTTCATTTTCCTGAGAAATTGATAGTTCCTCTATATGAAATCATTACTTGAAACTCTAGTGCTGGATATACAAAGAAATTGAGAGCTTTGGCTAATTTATAGTGAATGAAATTATGAGTACTTCCAGAATCAATTAGCACTGTTACCTTTTTCTTTTTGATATATCCTTCGATCTTGAGGGTTTGAGGAGTGTTAATTCCAGCCAATGCATTACACAATATCGTGGGAGTCAACTCTTCAGACAAAATTGTTTCTACGTTTTCATCTTGAGATGGTTCTTGTTCTTGTTCTTGTTCTTCTTCCTCTTCATAATCTATGTAGAATAATTTCTTCTCACAACACTTATGTCCCTTACTATACTTGGTGTCAAAATTAAAACATAAACCTTTTGTTTTTCTTTCCTCCAATTGTTGAGGTGTCAACCTTGTAGGTTGAGGTGTTTTAGAAGAAGGAGCATTATTCTCTCTATAAATGTTAGGATTGGTCCTTCTAGTAGCCATAACCATATTTTTACTTTCAACATTTCTTGCCACCCTAAATGCATTCTCCAATGATTTGGGTTCCCAAAGGCGAACCTGATGTTGAATGTTATCTCTGAAAGTTCCTATGAATACATCAATCAAGTGCTCATCTGGAATATTTGTTACCTTTATATTCTATCTTTGAAAGTTCTCAATGTTCTCTGTAACTGAACCATTTTGCTTGAGATTTATCAATTGGCTAAAGAAGGTATTGTTTCTTGTATCCTCATAGTGTGCCATCATTTCTTCCGTGAAAATGTCCAAGTGATGAGTGATTTGCGAGAACAAAGTCATCGATACCATACAAATTGATTGGGTTCTAAATATAAAGAAGAAATTCGTACCTTTGTGTATGTGGCACATTATGTAGATCAAAGAATTGCTCCATCTGAAGTATCCATGTGATAAGGTCCTTGCCATCAAACTTTCTCATATCGATCTTAGGAACGTGGTTGGTCTTCAACCCAAAGTTGGAGTTTGTCCATTCTTGATTCACCTTCCTTGTGTCCTCATCATGAATTTCTTGGGATACATTTTCACTTTTAGGTGTCATCTCTATTAAAAAAAATTTCAATCATTCCATGATCTCCTCTTTTAAACCATCCATCTTTGCCTCCAACTTAGCTTCCATCTCTTGTAGTTCATCTTTTGTTACTATCTTATTTTCTAAATTATTTATGTCCCTACGCATTTCTTCACCTTCATCAAGAGTCCAAGTAGGATTGTCTGGAGGCTTATTTGGTGTAGAAGTTCCTTTTTTTGGTGGCATGTTGGCCAAGTATCACTTTAAACCTTGATTTTGAGATGGTTCTGCTAGAGAGTCTTCCTTTTGTTGTATCTCCAAAATTTCGGCCCTTCTGAGTATGAAATTTTCTTTTTTGTATGTCTCTGATATTTTTTCTCTGCAATTCCATAGTTTTGATCAAAATTGGATGTGCCAAGTGGAATTTACGGTAACTTCCTCACAACTTGATGATTTTTTTCATGTCGAGGAGATCTCACTTGTATAGCGTACCCTGCACAAAATAATTGATATAAAATTCTGAAACTTATACCAGAAATACTATTGTCTGTTCACTATCCAATGCAACTGGTATCACTCAATTTGGATACTCTAGGAAGAAGTTATGATTGTTTTACCCAAAAACCCTGCTTAAGACTAGTCAATAGGACTAGTCAGATACTCTATCTTCCACAGGTTGTATCTACAGATGTAAGATGACCTAGAAGATGAAATTATTACCACAGATACCTTACTAATTTCTCTGAATAGCCTCCGGAGTTCAGGGTCAGAAACGTTACAGATATTTTTTTATAGCGAAAATTCTGCAATGGTTCAATTCAGGATGATTCCGGAACCCTATCTTAGAAAGACTGTATCTCTGAAAGTATAAGGCCTCAGGAGCTGAAATTTTAACCCAGCGTACCTTTATCCGTCTACTAAATATCCTCCAAGTTGTTCCTTCTAAATCGTTATAGAAAAAATGTTATAACGAAAATGCCAAGGTGTCTCAGATGTAGCAGCGAAACCCCAAGACCTTGAGCTCTAAAACCATATGTTAGGAACCAAATATCAATATAGCATAGAAAAACCTCAAAATAAGTACTCAACGCCTTGAAAAAGAGAGAAATTCAGATAATAAGCTTCTTCAAGGGGGCAACCTCCTTATGCCCACATAAATGTTCAATTACAAGATAATTCCAAATGAAAATGTCTCCTTGGTATATATAGGAGACTATGAGGTATAATTACAACTAATGGACTAAAGCCGACATAAATAAAATAACATTACTAATTTAATATGCCCCAATGAAGGGGTAATGAGCCACTATGGCTTAACAAGTGCATCAACTCAGTCCTGCAAAATTATGGTTGTTGTGGAAATTGTGTTTTTCCCATCTCTACATGATCTTATATGTTTAATTCATAGATTTGAAGTTTCATTTTTATTTTGGTTGTTACAAATGTTTGAGCATAATTTTTTTCCATAGAATATTTTAACTGTTTGAGATTTTTTCTGCTTTTCTAAGAATGAGAAGATATGAAAGGATACAATAAGTTAAAACTATTATTGTTTTCAAATTTCTGTGGTGAGGAGTTTCGAAGTTGTTTTCCGGATAATCCTGTACCTGTATTAATTGATTAAGATCAACATGCTTACAATTGACAATTAGACCTGATGATGAATCCAGATTCGGATTCGAAACGTCGATAACAAAGTTAAAACTATATTAATTAGACATCATTTTCACTGAGGAAGGACCATCTACACACATAATAATAATAATAATAATAATAATAATAATAAAGAAGAATTAACTTACAAAAACCCACGATTTATTCCATGTGTAAATTCTGCATACATGAATTAAAAAGTAAGGATAAAAAGAGGGAACTCCTTATGTTCATCCATTCATCATTAGGATTTAGGTCATCCACCTTCATGAGGCTGTCATTAGCCAACATATGAGGCTACCAGCTTCCAAACTTCAATGGATCTTCCACTACCTAGATTTAAAGCTTTAAAGTTTTTTTTTTTCCTTTTTCGAAATTGACTCATATATCATTATAACTTTTGGACAAAATTTGGTCGCAAACCGGACATGTTGAATCCGTGCTTAAGATTCTATCGGCTTCTTCAGTTCCTGATTTCATTGGATTAATCAAAGGAGTTTTAGGGATAGTTTTCGTCTGAGGCGCAAACAAAGTTGAGAATAGCAAGATCATTGCTTACCAATTCTGTAAGATTTTCTATATTTTGCTTCATGCTCTCATCCATTATCACACCCGCATCTTCAAAATCTTCCACGCAGGTGGACGGATTAGTGAGCGCCGCGCTGAGCCTGTCTTCAAATCGTTCATCCCCTGCTTCCAATCTTTCTCTGCCAACAGCGAAACCGAAGAGTTAAGTTGACCCACCGTACTATCCAAGAGTACCGCGCAATCCTCAAAGGCCTCGCGGCTCTGGTCGTCTGCCGATTTGTTCAGCTCCACGACAAAATCGGTAACCCTGATGGCCTCATCAAGGCTAACCTCGACTGCGATTCTTGCAAGCTCGCTCATGTTGGCCTCCAAAGAGCCTTGCGTTGCAGACATTTTCGATGAGATCTAAGGATCGAATCGAATTACGGACATTTTTTCCATCGTGGGTGTCTTTCAATTGAACGCCCACATAAATTACAGCAACCAGAACACTGGTGGAACAAATCACAGCAAGAAGGGATGTACTCTTCCTCCACTGTCTCTTTGCTTCATGGCTTGATGGAGTAGGTGAAGAAACGATTTTATAACAGCCCTGGTAAGAATCCATATCTCAGTGTAGTATAAACCAAACACAGATTGCATGCCTGAAATTTCTTGGTTCTGCTCCGTTCCTTCTATAAGATGAGATGAGGTTTGGAGGGACATGTTTGGATCCACATATTGAGTAAGAAATATAAGTGGATGAGATGGTTGCACATTAAAAAATATCTAATAGTACATATACCTTTGCCACAAAAATGACCCCCTTTAATGAATTATGTGGCTATGAGGAACCATCACGGGTCATTAAAAAAATTAATTCATACTGTGTATGAAATGTAGAACATCTTTAACAATGAAATGTAGAACATCTTTAGCATCCTTGAAGATAACATGTCCATGGCATATATAATCAAACAATAGTTAATTCATACTTTGTATTAAATGTAAAACATTTTTAGCATCCTTGAGGATAACATGTCCATGGCATATATAATCAAATAATAGATTAATCAACATTGCTAAGAAGATTGTTTGTGATTGGACAAATAGAAAACACTGTGTTTGTGATTGGATAAATAAATTAATCAACATTGCTAAAAAGATTGTTTGTGATTGGACAAATAGAAAACACCATATTTGTGATTGGACAAATAGAACACCTTAGAAACAAGGTAAGAACAAGCTTACTCAAGTTCTATGTCCCATATGAAGTGCGAGAAAAAATTTAAAGTTGAGGAGGTTTCATATCTTTTTGGACATTTCCAACAAGAAAGACTCCATGATGTCTTCCATGTCCCTTATAAGAACAAAATTGGTCAATGTAGTGGTTAACCAAACAAATAAGACTCCATGATGTCTTCCATGTCCCTTATACGATTAAAATTGGGCAATGTAGTGGTTAACCAACCAACCAAACATTTCTTTCATAAAGTAAGAAGTTCCTTTATGAAATAATATGGGAAATTGAGGGAGAATTCCTCTCATAAAGGAAGAAGATGAGATATTATGGGAAATCTAAGGGAGTATGAAGCATTTTTGGTGTAATACCCAAATTTGCATATATTGGAGAGAGCCACTATTCTTACACATTCAACCACTATTTTTACACATTCAATCACAATTTTGTTTTTTCTCCTTTTTATGGTTTAGATATAATAATGTGTTTAGTGTAATTTATTGAAGTTATGATAATGTGGTTAGTGTAATTTATTGAAGTTGTACTTTTTGGAATGGTTTGGGGTTCAAATATTGCTCTTTATTCTTCAAAGTGTATCTCTTTTTTTGGCCCAAAATTTTCAAAAATCACTTAAAAGGTAAAAAGGTGGATATTGTTACCAATTTTGGCAATTAGATGTTGTGATTACATCAATTCCACCTACCTTTTTTTTTCCACAAGAAAATTGCACATTATATTAAGATGTATAATTTGTTCACAATGTCAAAAAACTATTACAGTTAAAGGCTGAGCCTTGAGAAATATCCACCGCCATATCCATAGTCATATCAAAGGGCTACATAATACAAAAAAACATCTAAGGAGACTGTCCAAAACAATAGACAAAAAATCTTATAAATGAAAGTTTTTTGTCTTTATAAACATACCAAAAAGATACCATCATGAAGACTCCTCACAGTTAGAACCTGCAAAAATAACAATTAATACAACTTCAAAAAGTTTCTAGGTCCCTCATGACCGTCAACCCAGTAATTGGATAATATATCAGCCTCAAGGTTCTCTTCTCTGTAGACATGTGCAAAGGTGATGACTGAAAAGTGCTTGAAGAGTTCCTTAATCCTATCCTTCCAACAATCTATAGATATTACATGTGGAGATCCTTTATTATTAAGCCAGTCAATTATAATTTTGGAATCACCTATGACATGGAAATATGTGATGGAAACTCTATGTGTCAAGGAGAGAGTAGCCCAAGCACCCAATTTTTTTTCTCTTGTGTTTGTTCCTCCTCCACAATTGAGAGTCCACCTATAGAATGAGTGTTCGTTGAGCTTTAAGACTCCCCCCGCTCCACTTAGTTCCCCATTCATTTGTGTTGCCCCATCAAACCATCCTATGATTCTATTATGTGGAAATATATGGACATAACATCTAATGGAGTGTTGAGTTTTATGTGGGCTATGGCTTGACATTGCTACAATGGAGAGATAAAACACCTTCTCTAAAGATGGAGACCTTGACTCAAAAATTGCCAAGTTCCTTTCAATCCAAATAAACCAACATATAAGTGTTGGCAAGGATGAGAGACTATGGTTCTGACAGGCCCACAATGCAAAACAATCTGTCATTGTAGTTCTTGACCACCCTGTGGATAGCTTGTAATTTTCTTTGATCTTTTTCCAAACAGTATGTGTGAAAGGGTAGTGAAAAAAGAGATGAAAACCGGATTCCTCATTTCCTTTGCATAGGTGACAACAACCTGGCCCATACCAACCTTTCTTGTGGATATTGTTCCAAGTGAGTAATTTATCTTCAATGAGAAGCCAGGTAAATAGTTTGATCTTTTGTGGGAAATTCCATCCCCACAGATTTCTCCTCCAGCCCCCAATTTTGTTCTTCCACAGCTCGGCTACCAGCGCATTATATACATTTTTGGTTTTTAACAGACCTGTACAGTCGCCACCAGTCCACCTTAACTCGTCCTTTCTGTCAGAAATGGCAATGCCAACTCCAATCAATATCAACCTGTAACAGTCCCATTCAGTAGAAAAGTTTCCCTCCAGTCCCAAATCTATGCTATTAATCCAATTGGAGCAGATCGACCCCTGGAAAGGAGCTCGACTAGCTTGAAAAATAAAATAATTTTTTTTTCTATTTAATCGGTTAATCAACTCCGCAGAAAGAAAATAATCCTTCCCCATCCCCAAAATTTCATCCTTTCCAGTAATAATAGAATCAACTGCACCCGGTTTCCAAGAAAGCCAGTGCACAATCAATGGTAAAACATTCATAAAATTCTTCCATGTTTGGGAACCAAAGGATGCAACTGGTATGGCTGAGCGCAACCAGGTAGTCACCAAGATATGTGGGAAGTATTTGTCTTTCAAAACCCACTGCCAAATACCTAGATGCATCAATTGACGCCACAACGATTTTGTAGCCAAGGCTCTTGAGAAACAAAAAATGTTTCTAAGCCCCGAACCGCTGAACTCTTTTGGTTTTTCTATAGTCTCCCAACTACATAAGTGCAAGGTTGAAGATTGTTTTGTTCCAGACCAGAGAAAGGAAAATACCAGTTTACGAATCTAGTTCAGAACTGTGTCCGGGATTTGTGTCAAAGCCAACCAATACACCGGTTGTCTTTCGAGCATCGCCTTTATCAAAACATATCTACCTCCCAACGATAGAAAGCGATTGCACTAGTGTTGAATTCTATTCTCATATTTCAGCAATAGCCATTGCCAATCTGCCACCTTATAACTATCCATATTTAAATAAAAACACAAATATTTAAACCCAGCCGAAAGGCTCAAGAAACCAAAATGAAACAACTAAATCAAGTTATTAATAAACCCCTGTTTTACACCAAAGTTTAGGAACATCGACTTATTAACATTGATCTCCAATCTAGAAGCACCACAGAAAGCAGATAAAAGAGTGTGAATTTCCTTCCATTCCGTAAAAGAAGCTTTAGACATAATAAGGACATCGTCTACAAATAAGAGATGGAGAATTCTTACCATCCTAGAAACCTTTATACCCGTCAAATTCCCTTCCGTATGAATTTTTTTCAGAGAGAGGCTCAAACCCTCCATCACAAGAATAGACAATAGAGGAGACAAAGGACATCCCTGGCACAACCCTCTATCACTGTTAAAGAATTTTGTAGCCTCCCCATTGATCAGAATGGAAAATGATGTTGAGGCAACACATCCCATAATCCACTTTGTCATAAGGTGTTCAAATCCACAATGAAGAAGCATCAACCTTAGGTAATCCCAGTTAGTGCAATCATAAGCCTTTTTTAGATCCAGCTTCAAAATAACAGCCTGAAGTTTCTTTGCTTTAATGTTGTGAAGGCACTCATGTGCTATTCCAATAGAATCAAGTATCTTTCGACCCTTTAGGAACCCCAACTATTCATCTGACAAAGAACGAGAGAGAATTGGTCTGATTCTCCTTGCTATTATATTAGAAATAATATTATAACAAAGATTGGATAGAGCGATAGGACGAAAGTCGGAGAAAGAGGAAGGATGATTGGTTTTCAGAATTAGAGCTAAGAAGGTAGAGTTAATCGTATGAAATACTTCGCCACGAATTCTAGTTTCCTCAACCATAGCAAGTAAATTAGGGCCAACCATATCAAAGAAGTGAAGGAAGAATTCGACAATCCACCCATCCAGGTTGGGACTTTTGTCCTTGGCAAAACCTTTAAGAACAATTGATAGTTCCTCAAGTGTACAGTCCTGTTCTAACGATGAGACTTCTTCCTCCATAACAAGATTTGGGTAAATACTAATAGTTTCCAACTGTGCACGCAAATTTGGCTGCCCCGAGTCTTGAAAAAAAGAGTGAAAATATTAAACAACGAGAGTGAACTCTTCCATCATCACCAGTTATGTCCCAGAGATGTTTTTTATTTCTCCTGTAGCTTGCAAATCTGTGAAAAAACTTACTGTTATTATCGCCACTATTAATACAGATAGCCCTACTCTTCTGCCTCAAACTTTCTTCTTTGGCCAAAAAGAATGTGTTGCGTTCCACCTCCAACAAGCTCAAGCGCTGGTCTAAATCAACAGTAAGAGAACCTTTGTATTTCTGTACATAAAGCATTTCCAAATAAGCTTCCAATCTTTTTATAAAATCCTGATCCCGAATACGTTTTTCTTTCGACCAAAATTTGACACGACTTTTAAGAATTGTAAGATTTTCAACTAGTCTTCTTTGTGCCCCTTCCAATAACTCAAAACGGGCATCAAACCAAAATTCACTAGCTAAATTTGCAAAAGAATCATCCCGTAACCAAACTGGATTGAACTTAAAAGGGTGAGTTGTCGCATGTAGACCAATCTCCAGTTGAAGATTAATAGGAGCGTGGTCAGAAAAGAAGGGGGCTTCCACCCACTATCTATACCTCATAGCTGGGCCAATCAAATCCTCCACTAGAAAAAATCTGTCAAGTATTTTTGCAATGTTGGAATCTCCAATTCTGCCATTACGCCACGTAGGGACCAACTCAACTGGAGCCACATCCACCAAAGAAGAATTATCAAATAAGTTCTTGAAAAATATTGCCAATAGGTATGTGAAGGCTGATAATCCCCAAATCTCATCTGATTTTAGGGTGAAATTCAGGTCCCTGACCAAAATCAAATGAGTATGTGCTAACAAACCCCTATCTTCTAATTTTTTTCCAGAAAATCTTTCAATCTGTGCAAGGACCATAAACATTCAAAAGTGAGAGCCTCCTTTTATCAACTAGACTGGAACTTGTCAAAAAACTATGGCCATAAGTGAGAACAGGAGAGAAAACAAAATAACGTGGGTCCCATGAAATGAGCAGGCCCCCCGAACTACCAACCAAACTAACTGCACAAGACATCCAATCTGACCTGAGAGCATACATGAAATCCCTTTCCCTTTCTTCAGTCGTCAATGTCTCTTGTAAAAAAATAACATGGGGTGTCGTCTTTGAGAGAAGCCTACGCATAGAGGCCAATTTTAGGGGTCCTCCTACCCCTCTAATGTTAATAGAGAGAATGATCATGAATTTTCCCTTGCAAGGGATTAACCTCTGATACAATAGGGTCTGAGGTCACAGTACTGGGTTCCCTCGAAACCACCTCAGCTTTCCCTAAAAAATTTGGGATAGGAACAAGACTGGTAACCTCCATATAGGAAGGTACTAAATCGGTTAGCAATCTATCCAAAGAGTGTTCACTAGTTGCGGGTTCACCATAACCATGTAAGAGGGGTGAGCCTTTCGTTAATAAAGGTTCAAAAAGTACAGAGTTAGTCGGAATAGGAGTATCCATAATAGAAGTGTAGCGCACCCATTTCAGAACTCTGGGCTTACTCGCGTTCTGATACCAATTTGTAGCGCACCCATTTGTTACCAAGGCTTTCATCGCTCTCGGTTACCAATTTGTACATGCACTTTTACATAATTTGTACAGGCATTATATAACCACATGCATTTAAGAAAATAAATACATTTAAATCTCAGAGTAAAACATATCATTACTGCTATAATTAAACAATCCATAGCATCCCATGTTAATTCATATACACAGCGGAAAATCGTGATAACATATATAGAAGAGACATGAGAAAATGTGATAAAACATAGTTAGATACTTATCTTGTGACAGTGGTTAATTCCACCAACCAAATGCAGGCCTTCCACGAACCTCCTAGCCTTAGACCACACTGCTCATCAGCTCAGTAGTGGGTCACCCCCGAGCTGGGACTAAGCTCCACCCCAAGGCAAGGAATCTAGGCCTAGGCTGAGGTTACAGGGAAAACAGACACACACAACCACAAGGACGAAATTCTCTCCCAAGAATCTCCCACGCTCACTTCCCACAGACCCTCATTCCCCACATGCCTATTCCACCCCAGGAGAATGCACCTTCTCTGTCACCTGGACAGTCCTTCGGCTGCCAATTTCCCTTACCTTGGGTTACAGGAACAGACCGGACCGGAAGTCTCCGGGCTCTATGGAAGCTACAGGGTTCCTTCCAGGAGTTCTCTCCTTCCTCTGCGCACTCTCTCACCTGGAGGAGTCACTCACAAGCCAACAAGCCTCACGCAGTCCAGTGATGCACGACCACAACAACCCACGGGGAAAACAGACACAGGATGATCTCATGGTCATGATTTTGGAACAGGTACTCCACGCACAGGCTAGCTCAACTTTCCCGAATAAAATAGATTCTTCAACTCGAATTCAACACAGGCTTCCCATTCAGGGAATGCGCACACAGGTTTTCCTAGAACCAGACACATACTCTACGGCTCCAAACAGGGTGTACACGGATTCTTCAGAACAAACACAGACTTTCTTTTCCCGTATCAGAATTACACTAGGAACTCTTACAGACTGGCTCACACGGATCACGCTCAGGATAGTCAGGTCGAATGGATGAGAGATCCCCCCTCACGACTTACCTCGTCTGTTTTACTTGCATGCGTCGGGGTGGACACTTGTCACCCTTGGAACTGCATGCATTCCATCCGCATGCCTCCCTTTTACACACTTTTCCCTTTGCTAGGAACTTAGGATAACATAATATGCACATGGCTTTTTCTTTTGGAAATAATATTAAAATATTATTCCCAGGCTTAAGCCCCCTAGGCTTAGCCCCCTAGGCTCAACACTTATCCCGTTTTCCACCTTCCAGCCCCTAATTCCTTGCCCACTATGTGGACACTCAGTCCCCCTTCACTCATTCATCGTGGTCGGTCTGCACTTGGCGGTGTTTATATTTTATTAATTATTCTGCATACATACAAGTACAACAACAGGCTCCTGGACTTCAACACTTAGGCTCCCTGGCCTAACAAACACATAAGTCTACCGGCTTATACAAAACTTGTCTCACCAACCTATATAACATATTTACAATTCATTATATATATATGATTTGCAACAGGGCTCGGCCTTGGGGACACTACAATTCCCCTCCCCTTATTTTTGCACTGTCCTCAGTGCAACTTTACATAGCATCTGCAAGCTTTTCAAAATTTTAAAAAAGATGCGGGTACTCTTCCCGCATAACTTCTTCATGCTCCCATGTCGCATCCTCAGGACCGTACCAGGTCCACTGGACCCTTACAAGATCTATAGCTTGATTCCAGAGCTGTTTTCTTTTCCTGTCCAATATGCATACAAGATGCACTTGCAGGACACCTTCTGGTTCCACCTGAATCACATTCCAATCGATAACATGATTAGCATCAGGTAGATATTTCTTAAGCAGTGAAACATGAAATACATTATGTACAGTCATAGATGCAGGTAATGCAAGCATGTATGCAACCGGCCCAATCCTTTCCAGGATCTCAAATGGCCCACAAAATCTTGCTGCCAACTTGGCGCAACTTCCCAATTTCAGGGAACTCCTGTTAGTTTTCACTTTCAGGAAAACATGGTCACCCACTTTGAATTCTCTATGGGTTTTGTTACTATCAGCGTAACGTTTCTGCCTGTCTTGGGCAACTTTCAGATTCTGTTTGATTTTTATCATTTGATCTTCCATTTCTTTGAGTAGTTCAAGTCCAACTACTACTCTATCAGCTGGATTATCCCATCTCACTGGAGTGTTGCACCTTCTTCCATAAAGCGCTTCGAATGGGCTCATCTTCAATGATGCATAGTACCCATTATTGTAGGATAATTCTACCAAATGCAGGTAGTCTTCCCACCTTGATGGTTTATCCATCACATACATTCTCAACATGTCTTCGATTACTCTGTTTACTCTCTCTGTCTGTCCATCAGACTCGGGATGATACGCTGTACTAAAATTTAGATTCATTATGAATCCTTTGAACAGTCCTTTCCATAACTTCGAAGTGAATTTCGGGTCCCTATCAGACACAATTGTCTTAGGAATTCCATGCAAGCGTGCAACTTCTTTTAAAAAGATATCAGCAACATCTGCTGCTCTGTGGGTGGTTTTCAGTGGAATAAAATGGGCAGCTTTAGTAAG
>SNQJ01S0000942.1:824506-850940 GCA_010110895.2 Picea sitchensis
TTGAGTTCGAAGAACTCCTTCATCTTTCTGTCATAGTATCTTTTAGTCAGGTATTTATTCTCGAAATACCTCTTAAACTCCTTCCACGTGACCTCTTTCTCTCTGATGTGCTGCACCTGCACAAACTGATCCCACCACATGGATGTTTTTCCTTTCAACTGGTACATTGCAATTCTTCCTTTTGTACAGGCAAAATAATTCTGCAGTTGGAAGTACTTCTTCATGCCAAGAAACCATGTCTCAACATCTTCCTCCTTCTTATGCTCTCCATCAAATGTTGGAGGTTTAATTTTGTTCATCTCCCCTTTCAACTCCTCCTTTCCAGATTTTTGATGTTTTCTGGTAGGGGATGGGCTTGAACTACTGTGTGTCTTCCTGTCAGAATGTTTTTGGGAGCGACTGAGATGTCGGCTACCACTCCTTGAACTACTTCTTCTCCCATGGTTTCTGCGAATCTTCGTCGTACTTGAGTCTCTTCCCTTCTCGAGTTTCTTCTCTATTCTTTCCAGGCTCTTCAAAAATTTTAAGTTTAATTCACCCTGTCGATCCTTGACTTTCATGAGCTTTCAACTATCAGCTCGGCGAGCCTTATCCTCTCTTTGCAATCATTCAATGATTTTCATCATGTGTCCTTCCTTATCCATCTCCTTTCCATGCCCATTAGAGTTCGATCCTTCGACTCCTAGGTTAACATCCTTTCCTTCCCGTTCGTCTTCCATTTCAGGGGTAATTTGCACTCTTCCCCACTCCATACTCGGCGTTGATTAACTGGAGTTATGGACTTCATTGAACTCTACACACGCACTGTGCAATTCAATTCGAATTTGTCAGGCCATTAAACTTTCACGAACAATTCACAATATTTATAATCTAGTTCGAACAAAATAAAAGACATTTCAGTTTAAATAAGTTTCTTGAACTGGAAGTATTATGTATCTCTTCCATTTCTTTGCATTTTGCGGCAATTTCCCAACAGTTCTAGCACTCGTCAGTCTTCTGCAATATAATGCGCAGATGAATCGAATTTTGTCGAACCTTCGTTTCTTGACAATTCCTCATCTTTCGTGACAATCAATTTTAAGAAAGTGTTTCAATTTCACGAATTTTATGAACTCTGTTCAGCTCTGTATTTTTCGGGTGTTTGAAACTTCATTTTTCGGTATTTCGGGACTTTCGAGACCTTGAGTTTTGAGGTTTCGGAGTTTCGGTACTGGAGAACTCCCGTTTCACTCTCCTTCCACACCCCTGACTTCTGAAATTTCGATTTACCTTATTCTATGGGTCTACAACACAGCTGTCACCCTCAACCGTAGTGGTACGGGGTGTATTTCGGAGGATCCTCGTCACCTTCGGTGACATCATTAGGGTCCCACCACTCTCACCTGTCTTCACACACGCTAGCACGTGGTGCTCTTCAGGTGTCTATGGGGTACATCTCCCCTATTGAGACTTCGGGTGTCGGGGTTTCGTGATCCTCGATGACATGAGTTCCTGTCCTCACGAACTCATGATCTCTGGTTTGTCGATGCGCCTTTTGCCTTAGTCCTCTCACGGCTATGCCTAGGTCCATGTGACCACCTCCCATAAGACTGCAGCCTTATATCCTTATCGAGGTTTTCCCCTATCGCGATTTCAACACCTGCGATGTCGGACAACTTGCTTTACCGACTCCCGAACCCCGATATGTCGTTTCTCCAATACACTCACGCGATTGACTATTCAACGGTCCCTCACTCCATCGACGTTTCGGAGTTCGCAATATCGCGAATCCTAAATGCATAAATTTTCGGGACTTCTCGTCGTGAAAACCTGAAATGACGTGCCACCTGTCCACCTCTCGGATCTTGTGGCCCCCACACGGTTCCTTTGTCCATTGGGATATCGCGTTTCGTGATTTCACGATTCCTTTTGTAGTGATGTCGGGATTTCCAACACCTAATCCCCGATATGAAATTCCACGTGTAAATCCAATAGTCAGATCTTTCTCACATCGAATGGTCTTTATAGACCCTGAGATTCCCCGAAGGAATCTCATCCATTCATTGGGACTTAGTTACATGCTAAAGTCTCGACACTATGGTCGGGATTTATCATGACGAAAGTCCGAGTTCTTGTCATCGAAACTTCTAAATCCTCGATCCTCGAAACGGGTAGTCTCACAACACGTGGCCATCTCAAATCGGATGGTCCACGACTGTTCCGAGGTTTCCATCATGGAAAGTCCCGATCCCTTCTTACCAGGACTCCCGATATCGTGATTCCCGATTTCCCGAAATGGAAAATCTCATGACACGTGTCCTACGTCTTTCGAACGGTCTAGATCTATTTCGGAGCTTTCGCCCCTAGTCTCTGAGGTTTAACCTTTGGACATCTCCCGACAGATTCAATGGCTGTCGGGTTTTCCGGTCGAGATTTGACGGCTCAGACGGTTTCTAACTAATTCGGGATTTTGCGTATCGTGATTTCCACACTCCTGTGCCATTTCCAAAGGAATTTTAATCCTTACGCACATTTTTTTTTTCCAGATCCGACGGTCACGAGGGCTCGTCTTCCCTCCCGAACAGATCCTAAGGTTCCAACACCATTGATGTGGAGACCTATCTCCCCGTGGTCATAGACCACACAAACTGTGGTTTCATCGCACCGCTAAACCTCATGAGCTTAAAAAAACTCGTCAAGTATCTCCTTGACACTTCAGAGCAAACCAGGGTCCGAAATTGGCCACTCCAAACCCAATTTCCTTTCACATTCTCGGTCCAAAGACCGCTCCACTGGCCCATCTAGGCTCAGCGTTGAAACCTCGCTCTGATACCAATTTGTATCACACCTCTTCATGCTACTTGGTTTAATCGCTCTGATACCAATTTGTAGCACACCCATTTTGGAACTCTGGGCTTACTCGCATTCTGATACTAATTTGTAGCGCACCCATTTGTTACCAAGGCTTTCATTGCTCTCGGTTACCAATTTGTACACACACTTTTACATAATTCGTATAGGCATTATATAACCACATGCATTTAAGCAAATAAATACATTTAAATCTCAGAGTAAAACATATCATTACTGCTATAATTAAACAATCCATAGCATCCCATGTTGATTCATATACACAGCAGAAATCATGATAACATATATAGAAGAGACATGAGAAAATGTGATAAAACATAGTTAGATACTTATCTTGTGACAGTGGTGAATTCCACCAACCAAATGCAGGCCTTCCACGAACCTCCCAGCCTTAGAACACACTGCTCATCAGCTCAGCAGTGGGTCACTCCCGAGCTGGGACTAAGCTCCACCCCAAGGCAAGGAATCTAGGCCTAGGCTGAGGTTACAGGGAAAACAGTCACACACAACCACAAGGACAGAATGCTCTCCCAAGAATCTCCCACGCTCACTGCCCATAGACCCTCATTCCCCACATGCCTGTTCCACCCCAGGAGAATGCACCTTTTCTGTCACCTGGACAGTCCTTCAACTGCCAATCTCCCTTACCTTGGGTTACAGGAACAGACCGGACTGGAAATATCTGGGCTCTATGGAAATACAGGGTTCCTTCCAGGAGTTCTCTCCTTCCTCTGCGCACTCTCTCACTTGGAGGAGTCGCTCATAGGCCAACAAGCCTCACACAGTCCAGTACTGCACGGCCACAACAACCCACGGGGAAAACAGACACAGGCTTCCCCAAACCGATTCAGCAGTTACAGGATGATCTCACGGTCATGATTTCGGAACAGGGACTCCACGCACAGGCTAGCTCAGCTTTCCCGAATAACAAAGATTCTTCCACTTGAATTCAACACAGGCTTCCTGTTCAGGGAATGCACACACGGGTTTTCCTAGAACCAGACACAGACTCTACGGCTCCGAACAGGGGTGTACACAGATTCTTCAGAACAAACACAGGCTTTCTTTTCCCGTATCAGAATTACACCAGGAACTCTTACAGACTGGCTCGCACTAATCACGCTCAGGACAGTCAGGTCGAATGGATGAGATATCCCCCCTCACGACTTACCTCGTCTATTTTATTTGCATGTGTCGGGGTGGACACTTGTCACCCTTGGAACTGCATGCGTTCCATCCGCATGCCTCCCTTTTACACGCTTTTCCCTTTGCCAGGAACTTAGGATAACATAATATGCACATGGCTTTTTCTTTTGAAAATAATATTAAAATATTATTCCCAAGCTTAAGCCCCCTAGGCTCAACACTTAGCCCCTTTTCCACCTTCCAACCCCTAATTCCTTTCCCACTCTATGGACACTCAGTCCCCCTTCACTCATTCATCGTGGTCCGTCTGCACTTGGTGGTGTTTATATTTTATTAATTATTCTGCATACATACAAGTACAACAACAGGCTCCTGGCCTTCAACACTTAGGCTCCCTGGCCTAACAAACACATAAGCCTACCGACTTCTACAAAACTTGGCTCACCAGCCTATAGAACATATTTACAATTCATTTTATATATATGATTTGCAATGGGGCTCGGCCTTGGGGACACTACAAGAAGAGTAAGGCCGACACTCATCTAAGCAAGTAACTGGAGAAGTAGTAATAATCTCAGGAATAGTATCTAGCTCCTCTAGCTCGCTAACCAGAGACTCAGTCTTATCAGTCACCTCAGTCACAAAAGTCTCCGCAGAATAAAATGAGTCGAGATGATCTCTTTCCCATGCAGATAAGTACAATAGAGAGAAAGAACGCAAAGTCTGAACTTGCCAACAAAGGTAGAGTTCGAGGATGGTGGATTTTCCAAATCCCAAGCTCCCGGGTAAGTACCCTACTCCAGCGCCTCCAGCTTTGGTAAGTAGCCACTAGTAACAGTCTCCTCCAAGAGTGTCTTGTCAAAGGGCACTACAAAAGGATGGTGACAGTCCTTTCTAAGGTGGTTGGTTTGTCTACAGCGTGAACACCGGAACATAATCCCTAGATAGTCCATCCTCTGTGCAAAAACCATGCCGCGCCACTCAATATCCAAAGTTTCCAAAAACCTCCCATGGACATCCACCTCTAGAAGTATTTTTTCCATTCTCCTATCCCATGAATGCAAAGTATCCTTGTCAATCTTAATGAAGTTCCCCAAGACATTTCCTATGGCCTCCATGGATTTTGTATTCCACAACTGCAATGACAAACCCGAGAGTAAGACCCAAAGATGATGGAAACTGAAATATTCAGTCGTCGGATCGGATTTGAGTCTCCACCTCTTCAACATAAGACTACCACCTTCAAAAACCCAAAAACTATCTAAAATATTTGCAGAGTCTTTATGGTTCTTAAAGATGAAACCAAACCATTCCCTCGGTAAGGTGAGAAGCACCGTTGAATACCCCAGAATGGGTTCCCAAGTAGCTTGCATCCATTCTGAAACTGAAAGTTTGCAGAGAAAGCGATAAGTCAGCCTACCCACTAGCGCACACATGGCGAGTGAGCAAGACTCTTCCAACCCGATGTCCATACCCAACACCATTGAACGCTTTGTTCTTTTGGGCTTCCACACCCTCACTGAACGCTTAAAGGAGTGCCTCTTCTTTGAAAAACCTTGAACTAGTGACTCCAAAGGCAGCTTAAACTAGTTCGTGTCCTAGTCTAAAAACTCAGAAGTATCCTTATATAAAGAACGTAACATGCTATCTGTAGGGGCTAAGCCAACAACACTCTCAACACTGGTAAATAGTCCAGGAACCCGCAAAACCTCCTTGCGGATGGTAGAGCACGACCAGGGTGGTTGAGAAACAGGCTTAGGAACCATGTATGGTGAAGGATGAGTCTCCACCAAATGTGATGTAGGAACAAACGAAGAGGCATTAAGTGTTCCATTAAGTCCTCAATTCTTGCAAATCTCATCGACTGTCAAGATAAAACTAGAATGATCCCAAGGATCCACAACATCCACTCCCGAGGGAATGTTGACCTCATCAAACATTATAAAAGACACCTAACCTTAAAAACTCTGCAGAAACTACAAAACAATAAATCGATACGTGAAGTGGCGCTATGGGAAAGAGGATATAGCCAGTGGAAGAGTCAGAACTAAACCTTCGAAATGATAGTAGTTCCAATCAAAATAAACCAAGTCCACTAGCTCTTAAAGACTATCAGTTCAGAGATCAGAAGATATAACTAACTGACATGACAAAATGAAAAACGTCGAAGGGGCCCAGTCCGCTAACTCTAGGGGTCAAAATGGAGGCTAAAATAAACACATACTAAAGAAAATATCCGCTCCAAGACTATCTAAAAACCTCTCCTAACTATACTAAGGGATGCCACTCCCGAGAATTCCTTAGTACATTTAGACTAGACACACGGTCTAGACGGGAGCAAGAGGCCATGAAACCTGCACCCCCAAAAACTCCCGCCTAAACCCGAATTTGAAAAATCGCTCGGCCATGAAACCTACAATACTTGAGTTGTAGAGCACCTCTCGATAATATGCATTAACGATATGTATTCGGTCAAATCCCTCGAGAGTGGATGTTGTGGATCCTTGGGATCATCCTAATTTTATCTCAATGGTCGATGATATTTGCAAGAATCGAGGACTTAATGGAACACTTAATGCCTCTTCATTTGTTCCTACATCACATTTGGCAGAGACTCATCCTTCACCATACACTATTCCTAAGCCTGTTTCTGTTTCTCAGCCACCCTGGTCATGCTCTACCATCTGCAAGGAGGTTCCACGGGTTCCTAGACTATTTACCAGTGTTGAGAGTGTTGTTTTCTTAGCCCTGCGGATAACACATTAGGTTCTTTAGACAAGGATACTTTTGAGTTTTAGACCGGGACAGAACCCCATTTAAGCCGCCTTTGGAGTCACCAGTTCAAGGTTTTTTGGGGAAGAGGCACTCCTTTAAGCATTCAACGAGGGTGTGGAAGCACAAAAGAATAAAGCGTTCAATGGTGTTGGGTATGGACATCGGGCTGGAAGAGTCTTTCTCACTAGCCATGTGTGTGATAGTGGGTAGGCTGTCTTATCACTTTCTCTACAAACTTTCGGTTTCATAATGGATGCAAACTACTTGGGACTTATATCAAGACAACAATGCATCTTTTCAATTTTTATGTAAATTTTTTCAACATAGAGTTTTATTGTTTGAATTTTCAACTTTGAGACCAAATTTCTTTTTTTTGTGGGAGACCTGATATCTACATAACCATAACATCCTTATCATGTGTGTGTTTATGATTTTCTAATAATATTTAATTTGTAGAAAGATCATTTATATACACTAAAAAATTAATTATTGGTATTAATGATTTAAATTAAGTTAAAATTTTATCATTTTAATTGATATAAATATGGAGTTTTCCTTTTTATATATATCTTTTATTATTTTATCAATAAAATCAATTAGTTATTACTAATTTTTATTAACATATTTCTCTATTGCTTAAATTACTTAGATTTGGAGATGCAATTCACATTTGTGTTTGTAAACGTCCCTACTCATTATTGGGTTGTTATATTCTTTGCAGTGAAAGTCTAGTCGAGGTGAATCAACTGACAGTTGAAGTCGAGGTGGATCAACAACAAGTCAAAGGTCGAAGTGATTGTACTGAGTAAATTCGAAGTCGAAGGTCGAGGGAGTTTGACATGGTAAATGCATAGACATCAAGTCAAAGAGGTCAACCAACAAGAGGTCGACAGGCGAATGTGTGGTGACCGACTGAAGACTAAAGGATGACTGGTAATATGACTTGTATTCAACTGTAACGAAATCTTGAGATTTGCGGGATTTGTAGCCAATGATCTGCCTGGATTTGTAACCATTTTTTGGCGCCAAGTATTTAGGGTTTTTCCTATTGTAAAGCCTATAAAGAGGCGTGATGTAAGGCTGTAAAGGCTAATGCAAAAATATGCAAATGAATAAATCATAGGTTGTTGGTCATGTATATGTAAGTCGGATTGGCTACATGGTTGTTCTTATGCAGGCAAGAGCGTATGATGTCAATTGTGTCTTAGGTGTGGACCAAGGTTAGACATGTAACCTTTTATTTAGATTGAATAACACAACAAGAGAGAAAAATGCTCAAAGGAATTTTGGTTTTCCCGGTTTGAGTTTCTAGAGTAAAAACTATGTGTACTATGTGATTGCTTTGTCATTTACATTCTTGATTAAATTCTTCTTCTCTTTTGTTAGGTTTAGTGTGGAAGTGTTTCTCATTTCCTGAGAAGTGGTATCAGAGAAAATTTCAACTTTGACAAGTGGCATCAGAGTCGTGCTATGCTTTGACGAGTGTATAAAATCTTGATTTACCAATCTTGAATCTCAGAACTAAACCCTAGGTACAATAAGAGTTGTAATTTAGAAATTGTGTTAAAGATTGTGGTAAAAAATGGCGAACAGTTCAAGAATAGAGATAGAAAAATTCAATGGCCAAAATTTTGAGCTTTGGAAGATTAAAATAGAAGATATTCTTGTAGATCGATAACAATGGACATCGGTCTTTCTAGGTACCCAATCGACAGACATGTCGACAAAAAAATGAGAGAAACTTGAAAGAAGAGAAAAAAGTATGATTCGGCTTTGTCTTGCAGATTCAATACTACTAAAACAAATGTCTCAGGTGAATATTCGTCCAAGAAACTGTGGAACAAGTTCGAAAGCTTATACCAATCGAAATCTATGGTAAATAAGTTGTTTCTCAGAAAGAAACTGTATCTTCTGAGAATGAGTGATGGCAGTTCGGTGACTAAGAATTTAAATGTGTTTAACACCATTTTAATCCAATTATCATATGTGGATATTAAAATCACTGAGGAAAAGTGTATAATCCTATTATGTTATTTTCCAGACTCCTAGGATAGCTTAGTTCTCGTTATAGGGAGTAATACAACCACACTAGCACTAGAAGACATGGTTGATTCTCCGTTGTTAGAAGA
Organism: Picea sitchensis; assembly: GCA_010110895.2. Taxonomy (NCBI): domain Eukaryota; kingdom Viridiplantae; phylum Streptophyta; class Pinopsida; order Pinales; family Pinaceae; genus Picea; species Picea sitchensis. Next base: position 833,407 of record SNQJ01S0000942.1, read on the forward strand.
AATGAGAAGAAAGAACATAGAAGGATCAACCAAAGATTTGTTAGTGGTGAGAGGTCGATCGGTTGAAAGAGATGAAGGAAAATTCTCCAGTAGAAAGTCTAAGTCGAAGGGTAGATCAAAATCCCCGGTTCATTTAACAAGAAGATGATGGAAATGCGGTAAAGTTGGGAATTACAAAAAGGACAGTAAGTCGAGGGTGATGGAAGTCAGTACGGGATCCGATGAGAAGCAGTCGACTGAGAAAAATATAACTACGGATAAAAGAGGTGATGTGTACCTGGCGTCGACCAGTACACAGTCGGATCAAATTGTTTAGTTGATCGACTCAGGAGCATCAGATAATATGACACTACAAAGAGAATGAATCTGTGAGTATGAACAATATGATGGAGGTGATGTGTTCTTGGGGGATGACTCGACAACCAAAATTGTCAGACAAGGAAGATTTTTACTGATACTGTAGGATGGGAGGAAAAGAACCCTTCCAGGTGTGCTACACATTCCAGGTTTGGAAAGAAATATGATACCTGTCAGTAAGATGAGTGATGTTGGGGTACACACTCTGTTTTAGAAGTATTCGTGCAATATGGTTAGAGGTGTGATGGTATTAATGAAATGAGTTCGGATTATAACCCAATACAATTTATTAGGGAATGTCGACTCGACTGGATGCAGCAACATCATTTCTCCTGAATCCGACTCGACTTCAACTCAACTCGACCCAACTTGACAAGACATAATAAAATCAACTCGACCAAGCTATGGCATGAGAGGATGGGACACATCTGAGAAAAATGAATTCGAGCTATGCCCAACAAAGGTATGGTTGAAGGGTTTCCTGAATGTGGTTTAGAGGTCGACTTTTTTGAACCTTGCATATATGGAAAACAGTCATGTGAGGTTCCCATCTGGAGTGACAAGGGAAAATGGGATTCTAAAACTAGTTCATAGTGATGTGTTTGGCCCGGTTATAGTGCCTTCACTTGGTGGATCCCTATATTATGACTCCTTCATAGATGATTTTTCTAGGAAGACATGGATATATTTCCTAAGGAAGAAATAAGAGGTTTTCGAGAAATTTAAAGAGTTTAAAGCTCTTGTAGAAAACTAGACAGATAAAAAGATTAAGGTGATGAGAACTGACAATGGTGGTGAATTCTGTGGAAAATAATTTGATCAGTTCTGTAAGCAGTGTGTCATAGCACACCAAAACACCATGCCATATACCCCACAACAAAATGGAGCTTCCGAGAGAATGAATAGAACGTTGATGGATACGGCAAGGAGCATGCTCAGTGGTGCTGGGATCACACAAGAATTCTAGGTAGAGGCAGTCGACACTGTAAGATATCTTGTGAATATGTCTCCTTTGTCGATGCTAGTTGAAATGACTCTACATGAGGTATGGTCGGTAAGAAGCCTTCATTCACACATCTCAAAGTATTTGGTTGTGATTCATTTGTGCATGTTCCCAAGGAAAATATGAACAAGATGGACAAGAAGGAAGTCAAATGTATTTTCATTGGATATAAATAAGGAATGAAAGGATATAAGCTCTGAGATCCTGCATCAATGAGAATAGTGTATAGTCGAGATGTGGTCTTTAGAGAATTCAGAGGTAAGTCTGAGCCTGAAGAATTTGTTTATACTGAGAATAATCTTGAGACGATGCGGTTTGAACTGAGGAATGAAGAAGATGATTCAGATGAGTTGACTAAATCTGAGGAAGAGGTGGAACAATAGGCTCTGGTGATAAGGAGGTAAAAAAGAATAAGAAAACTAATCGAAAGGTATAGTCCACCTAAATTTTGTTTCTCATTCGTGCTAACTTCCATTGACGATGAGCCCAAGTCGATTGGTGAGGCAGTCGACTCAACAAAGGGTAAACTCTAGAAGGATGCCGTGGTCGAAGAGATGGAATCCTTTCACAAGAATGAGACATTGGATTTATTCAAGTTACTTAGTGGAAAAAATCATGTCAGTAGAAAATTGGTATTCAAGAAGAAGATGAATGCTGCAGGACAAGTTGAGAAGTTCAAAGCTCAATTGGTAGAGAAAGGTTATTCCCAAGTCGAGGGAGTCGACTTCGGTGATATTTTTTCCCCTGTTGAAAAGCTAACTTCCATTAGAGTACTAATGTATCTGGATACAACATTCGATCTAGAAATAGAATAGATGGATGTGAAGAAAAAATGCCTACATGAGGACCTGGAAGAATAAATCTACATGAAACACCCTAAAATATTTGTAGTAAAGGGAAAGCAAGAGTTGGTGTGCAAACTGAAAATATCCCTCTACGGTCTAAAGCAATCGCCAAGGGTGTGGTACCAAAAGTTCGACACATACATCCTTAGTTTGGGATTTGTGAGAAGTAAATATGATCACTGCATATATTCTAAGGAATAAGGTGGGAGTTTTATATATGTAGCTTTGTATGTCAATGACATGTTGTTGATTTGAAACGACATGGACACAATAAAGGAGGTGAAGAAGTAGTTATCCTCCAAATTCAACATGAAGGATATCGGTGCAACTAACTTCATTTTGGGAATGGATATTAAGATAGATCAAGCCACCAGAAAGATCTGGTTGAATCAGATGAAGTATATTGAAACAGTTTTGAAATTGTTCAACATGCAGAATTGCAAACCAGTGAAGGTGCCAATTATTGTGGGAGAAAGGCTAACTGTTGAATAGTGTCCAAAGACACAAGAATAAATAGAGGGCATGGCATGTGTTCCCTATGAAAGTGTTGCTGGGAGTCTAATGTATGCGATTTTCTGCACTCGACAAGACATTTCCCATGTAGTGAGAATGTTGAGCAGGTACATGTCGACACCTAGAAAGGAGCACTGGACTGTTGTCAAAAGAGTATTCAAGTATTTATGTGGCATGAAGGACTATGCTATATGCTACCAAGGAAGACCTAGAGGTGAAAATGGTAAGTTAGATGTACATGTATTTTTCAACGCCATCTGGGATGGAGATCTGGATCGACGGAGGTCAACCAACATATATGTCTTCAAGATGTTTGGTGGAGAAATAATTTGGATGAGTAAGAGACATGTGGTCACATCCTTTTAAACAAAATAAGTTGAATACATGGTGGTCACTCATGGAAGAAAATAAGTGGTATGGATGCAAAGGTTGTGTTCAGAAATTGGGTTTGAGTAGAGAGCTATGAAGGTAAGTTGCGACATTCAAAGCGCAATATTTCTGGCAAAGAAACTTGTTTATTATTCAAAGACTAAGAAAATTGATGTATAATACCATTTCATAAGAGATATGGTGGAAAGTAACAAGGTGCTACTGGAGAAAGTAGACATGTTGGAAAACATAGAAGACCGTGATATTCCAGATATAAAAAAGTATGCAGAACATAAATAAATAGCTATAAATGGCAGATGATCAACAATATAACCATAACAACACCACAATAATACCAAAATGATACCAAAATAACACTAGAAAGAGCACTTTGATTACTGAGAGCAATGTTCACTTGCCTCTTCGAGGGGGAAACCTCCAGCAGAGAAGATCTCTATTACAATAATATCCAAGACAAAATTTCTCATACCCTCGACTCCTATTTATACTAAATGTGTCTATCAAAAGAACCATCTAGAGGAAGATCCTTCTAGAAGCGGAAGCTTCTATTAGGTATTCTTACATTGGACTTATTCTTCCTTATTTCTAGGCCTTATTAATATTGACCTTTATTACATGGAAATATATTATCCTACCTACATGAGGGGTTAGGTCCCTAATATTTCCTCCCCCTTAAAAACAACCTAATCCTCAAGGCTTGAGATGAGGAAATTGTTGTAGAATAGTAGTTGGTTCCCAAGTGGCATCTGTTGGAGTTGTATCTTTCCACTAGACTAACACTTCCTTGATGGTTCGTTTACGCAGACGATGCTCACGCTGGTCCAAAACTGCTTGTGGTTGTAGCCAAATGGAGCCTTCTTCATCCAACTCGGGAAGGTTGGTTTGATTTTGGCACTTAGTTCCAATCACCTTCTTTAAGCAGGAAAAATGAAAAAAAGGATGGAGCTTAGAATGACTAGGAAAAGTTAACCGATAGGCCACTTGTCCCGCATGCTTGAGAATAGTATAAGGACCATAAAATTTGGGCGCCAGTTTCTGACAATGGTCATCCTTGAGGGAATTTCACTTGTAAGGTTGCAGTCGAAGAAACACATGATCCCCTTCTGCAAATTGATGTTCAGAGAGACCTTGATCTACTTGTTGCTTCATGCGATTCTAGGCCATGACCAAATTCTCTTTGAGGGTACAGAGAATAGCCTCTTGAACTGTAAGCATTTGGTCAAACGCCTGGACCTTCGAGACACCTGTAAATTATGAGATAACTAAAGGTAGATTTTTTCCATATACTGCTTCAAAAGGAGTCATGCGGGTAGCTATATGGTATGAAGTGTTGTACCACCATTCAACAAGTGGTAACCATTGAACGCACTGATTTTTCATTTTCGATGCAAAACACCTCAAATATGTTTCCAAACACTTGTTGACAATTTCAATTTCACCATCAGTCTATGGATGATAAGCTGTGCTGAGATGCAATTGGGTACCTTGTAGCTTGAACAGTTCTTGCCAAAAATTGCTGGTGAAAGTTGGGTCATGATTAGAAACAATAGAATGCGACATGCCATGAAGCTTGAAGACCCGATCCATGAAAAATTGAGCCACAATGGATGTTGTAAATGGGTGTTGAAGAGCACAAAAATGAGCATACTTGGAAAGACGATCAACTACCATCATGATGACTGATTTATTGCCTGATTTAGGTAAGCCTACAATAAAATCCATAGAGATATCATGCAAAATAGCAGGTGAAATTGGAAGCAGTTGTAGTGTGCCAGGAGATTTGACTGTTTCGCCCTTGTTGTGTTGACACACATCGCATTCATCCACAAAATTATTGTTTCATACCATCCTAGAAAAAGAATGTTTGACCCGGTCATAATTTTTGGTAAACCCGGAGTGCCCAACTATGGGTGTAGCATGAAGCTTAGAAAGTATCGTGGATTTAAGTTTTAACTATTTACTTAAATACAAATAGCCTTTGTATCGAAGCTCATCATTGAGCCAAGAGTACCCTGGGGAAACTAGAGAATTGGACTGCAATTTTTGTATCAGATGTGAACTTTTGGGATCATGTAGCCATTTCTGGTGAACATCTTGGAGTCAATCTGGTACAATGAAAGAGAGAGAAAAAAGGGACCTTTCATCTTCATATTTTCTAGAAAGTGCATCAGCAACCACATTGTCTTTGCCTTTTTTGTGAATGATCTCATAATCATATCCAAAGTGCTTAGTCACCCATTTGTGTTGCTCTGGGGAGGAAAGACATTGTTCCATAAAATACTTGAGGCTTTGATGATCTATCTTAATTTGGAAGCATTTTCCCAGTAGATAATGGCACCAAAGATCCACGACATGCAAAATAACCAACATTTCCTTTTCATAGATTAATTTGCCCAAATTTCACTTGGATAGTTGTTTGTTGGTAAAGGCCAAAGGCCGACCCTCTTGCATAAGGACAATACCAATTCCTTTCCTAGAAGCATCGCATTCGAGGACAAAGGTCTTTGTGAAATCAGGAAGGGCCAGGACTGGAGTGGTGCACATGGCCATCTTCAAGGTTTGAAAATCCTAAGCAGCTGCTGGAGTCCAAGTGAAATAATTCTTTTTAAGGAGTGCAGTGAGAGGTGTCGCAATCTTTCCATAATTATGAACAAACTTGCGATAATAACCTGTTAAACCCAGAAATCCACGCAATCTTTTGAGAGTATTTGGGTGAGGCTAATCTTGTATAGCTTCAATCTTTTGAGATTCTTTGGGTGAGGCCAATTTTGTATAGCTTCAATATTTTTAGGATCCACCTATCGCCGACCTTGCTAATAAGATGACCCAAGTACTCAACTTCTGAGGCACCAAAAGAACATTTAGATTGTTTAAGGAAAAGTTGGTGCTGAGAGAGTATATGGAGAACTCGATCCACATGAGAAAGATGAGATGTCTAGGTTTTACTATAGATGAGGATATCATCAAAGAAATCTAAGAAAAAATTATGGAGAAAAGGACGAAAAACATGATTCATAAGGATTTGGAAAGTGGAGGGAGAATTACATAGGCCAAAGGGCATGAAAAAAAAATCATAGTGGCCCTCATGAGTTCTAAATGTAGTGTTAGGAATGTATTCCTCTTTCATACGGATCTGGTGGTAGCCAGAACAAAGATCAAGTTTAGTAAAGAACTAGGCGTCACTCAATTCATCCAAGAGGTCATCAATGACAAGGATGGGAAATTTTTCTTTAATGGTGAGTTTGTTGAGGGAATGAAAGTGAGGACACATGCACCAACAACCTTCTTTCTTAAGTACCATGACCACATGAGAAGAGTAGGGGCTCTTACTAGGGCGGATAACACTTGCGTTGAGAAGTTCTTGAACAATTTTCTCAATTTCATTTTTTTGGGAAAAGGGGTGACGATAGGGACGAATATTGGGAGGAAGGTTGCCTAGGACAAGGGGAATGGAATGATCATGAACACCATGGGAAGGAGGGAGTCCCTGGGGAGTGGAAAAAACCACTTGATGTTTAGAGAGGATGGAATGAAGGTCCTGCGACACAGAGGGTGTCTCAATTGCTTGTATGGCATGGAGTTGGGAAATAATTCCAGAATGACCTTTTTTTAGCATCTTTTCCATGCGATAGGAACTAATGATCTCCAGGGAACCAACAGTGATACCTTGGAACTTATATGGTTGGCCCTCCTGATCGAATTGCATGGTTAATTCCTCAAAATCCATGAGAATGGGACCCAAATTTCTTATCCATTTTGCACCCAACACAATGTCACAACTGCCCATGTCGATAGAAAACATATGATATTTTAGGTGGTATTCACCAATTTGGAGACATACATTTTCACAACGCCCTCCAAATTTCATGGATCCACCATTGGCAATCATGATTTGAAAATTATTGACTGCTTGGATATAACACTTAGTTTCTTGGGCAATGCGACGATGAATAAAATTATGGGTGCTTCCACTATCAACAAGAATGATGAACTTCCTATGCTTGATGTAATCAATTAGCTTGAGGGTTTGGGGAGAAAAGAAGCCAGTGAGAGAATTTAGGGAAATGACCAGTTCTACTTCGGGAGGGTCTAAGGGAGGGGTTATGTCAGTGGGTTCATGTGACACAAACACAAGGGGAGCCTCAACATCCTCTTCTGAAACATCCTCCGATATGGCCATAAAAAGATTTTGTTCCTTACACTTATATCCCAGAAAATATTTGTCATCACAATTATAACAATGGCCTTTGAGTTGACGTTCATCCATTTCAGCCCTGGTCAATTTCTGGATCTTTAGTGAAGTAGAAGGAGGAGTGGGGGTTACTGGTTTAGTGCGAGGAATAAAGGAGGATTTTCGGTTTTGAGAAGAGACAACCCATTGTGCTTCCTTATCTCTTTTAGTAGCGTCCACCCAATTCTGAGGTCAATCCATGAGGACATGGGCACGAATCTCATCCTTGAGGCCACTGATAAAACATTATTGGAAAAAAGCATCAGACATGCCCTCTGTATGAAAAGTCAGTCGCTCAAAAGCAGCTATAAAGTATTCCACTATGTCAGATTGTTTCAACTTTTTTAAACGTAACAAATGGTTGGTGTAAGTGTCAAAGCGTTCATAAATATCTTCCATAAAGTGTGTCCAAGACACATACCTTTGGCGGGCATTTTTTCTCCATTTCCAACATTCTTGATCTAGATGGAGAACACCATACCGGAGTTTGGCCAACTCATCCATAATGCCATACAAAGAGAAATAATGTTCCATTTGAGTTACCCAGCTAGTGGGATCCGAGCCATCAAATTTGGTCACATCCACACACAGAAGGCGTAGGTCACGCTGAAAGTGATGGGGCTGAAAATTCTAGGAATGAGAGGAAGTTTCACCTTCAATATGCAAAGGTGGGTCAGATAAGGGAAGATCTACAGGGATATGCATCTTGACGCAGATCATCATAGTGACCGATTCAAGTTGGGTAGTCATGTCTTATTTGAGGTATTGTTTGAGTTTCATGATTGAGGCACCGATTGAGGCAGTTATGGAGGAATGCATTTTTTGATTGATGGAGACACTATTGGCACTTAGATGTTGCACTTATTGTTGGGTTTCTGTGAAATTAGAGTGCAAGGTATTGAAGCGAGCTTCCAAGTCTTGGCTATGGGTATGGACCATGATGATGAGGGAACATGAAAAGGGGCAGGTGGGACCACACATAAAATGGGTTATGGGTGAATTATATCACAACGATTAGGCCGACAAGTTGAATCCAATGGGGGTAAAACCCAAATAAGGGTGTTGGAAGGGGGTTGGGTCAACATAAGAAAATTGTTGAAAAATGATAGGTATGACTACGATAAGGGAGAAGAGAGAAATCCAACGGAATAGGTATCAAATAATGGTGCCAACATGATCCAAACTTTTTTTATTTTTATTTTTTATTTTACTCCTGCGGAGTTATACTTCAATCTGAAGAATATTGTAGTGATGAAATGCCCAAATGTTTAACAGGAAGAAATGTGTAGTAATTTCACAACTCAAATGCAGGAGACACAGTTGTGTGACAATAGATCTTGTCTGTTCTATTTTTGTTTCCTTCCCAAGGGTTAGGTATTCAAGGGTTATACAGACAAGGGTTTTCCTTGTGCTATAACTCTCTGATATATGTGCGGGGTCCAACAATAGTACTCGGTCCAATATATCACGACACCAACTAAGGAGGCTAGACCATGCCCTTAGCTGTACTACCCGACTACCCAGGTAATATAGAGTATCTTCCTGAGTGCTATTCTCAGTGGCACTATAACAGTAAGGCAACCGATCGGTTTATCTATGGAGGGCTTCAGGAGATCTAGGCTGATCCGTATACAAGTGTTGTCTAATGTGCTACCACTCAAAGGGGTATCAACAGGGGTTACAAGGATGGCCAACAGATGTGTGCTTAAGTACCTCTTGTATTTCCTGTGTGTATGAATTCCCGACCGTAGGTTTATGCGTGTAATGACAGATCTCTGTAGCTTAAAGACGTCAGAATACGTCTCTACCTTGAAAAAAATTAACCCACAATTTTCTGCCAAGGAAGGTGCTCTGATACCACTTGTGATATTTCAGATATAAAAAATTATGCATAACATAAATAAATATCTAGAAATAGAAAATGAACAACAATATAATCAGAACAACACCACAATAATACCAAAATGATACTAGAATAACACCAGAAATAACACTTGTATTATTGAGAGCAATGTTCACTTGCCTCTTCGAGGGGGCAACCTTCAGCAGAGCAGAGCTCTATTAAAATAATATCCAAGACAAAATTTCTCATACCCTCGACTCATATCTATACTAAATATGTCTATCAAAAGAACCATCTAGAGGAAGATCCTTCTAGAAGGGAAAGCTTCTATTAGGTCTTCTTACATTGGACGTATTCTTCCTTATTGTTAGGCCTTATTAATATTGACCTTTATTACATGGAAATATATTATTCTACTTACATGAGAGGTTAGGTCCCTAAAAAGTCTCGTTGACCAAGTCTGTGAGTGTTGTGAATTTCTCTTGGTGTAGAGAGGCAATGGGCATTGTTGCTTTGGGTCTATGAACAAAAGTTCAAGAATCTCTTGTTTCAGCAAAGAAGGCAACAAGTGAGAGAATGTTTAGTTGTTATATTCTTTGTAGTGAAAGTCTAGCCGAGGTGAATCGACTGACGATCAAAGTCGAGGTGGATCGACAACAAGTCAAAGGTCGAGGTGAGTCGACCGGGTAAAGTCGGAGTCGAAGGTCGAGGAAGTTCGACATGGTAAAGACATCGACAACAAGTCGAAGAGGTCAAGCAACACGAGGTTGACAGGCGGACATGTGGCGATCAACTGAAGATTGAATGAAGGTCGATTGGTAATCGACTGATAATACGACTTGGAGTCGACTGTAACAGAATCCCGAAATTTGCGAGATTTGTAGCCAATGATCTACATGGATCTGTAACTATTTTTGGGCGCCAAGTATTTAGGGTTTTTCCTATTGTAAAGCTTATAATTAAGAGGCGTGTTGTAAAGCCGTAAAGGCTAATGCAAAAATATGCAAATTAATAAATTGTAGGTTGTTGGTCATGTAGATGTAAGCCGAATTGGCTACAATGTTTTTCTTGCGTAGGAAAGAGGGTATGATGTCGATTGTGTCTTAGGTGTGGACCAAGGTTAGACATGTAACATTTTATTCAAATTGAATAAGACAACTGTTGGACAATTGAGAGGGGGGGGGTGAATTAGTTGTTACCATGCTTAAACAATTATGGTTCTTTTAAACTCTTTGTAGAGACTTTGATTGATGATCACTATAATGCAGGGAAATAAACAATGGCACTTTCAGCATCATTCACATATATGAGAAACACAGAGACAAATATTTTCTGAGGAAACCCATGCAGGGTAAAAACCTCTTTTCTTTTATATGATAAGTAATGGTTACATTCTTTTACAATATCATACATATGAGCACCTACTCATAATGAGGCTACAACCTCAGTTTTGCAAGCTGCAACTTGCTGAGAGCACCAACTCTCTGTTTTCTCTAGAACCTACTAGAAGGAAGCACCAACTCCCTGGTTTCTCTAGCACCAACTAAAAGGAAGCACCAACTCCCTGGTTTCTCTAGCACCAACTAGAAGGAAGCTACAACTCCCTGTGTTCAAGCACCTACTTGAACCTCTGAGGACAACAGTCCTCCCTAGCACCTCCCAACCACCCTGAAATATAAATCTTTGGTACAGAAAGTTATTACAATGATATGATGTTCAACAATGGCTTACCAGACTTATCACTGTTCTGCTGCATTTCGTTGCTCTGTTTGCCTCATTACCTTTCTTCTCACATCACTTGCGCTGTATGTTCTTCTGCTTTTTTATGCTTTCTGTGCCATATCCATTCTCTGCACAGTTCCACTTCTGAGCTATTCAGTTGCTGCACTCTCCTCCTTCTTCACACATGAATTATCTTCACCAACAACATTCACAGCAACCTCCAACCGCAACAACAACGACATATATTCTCTGTTCCGTGTATTTATAGCTTCTGTGCACCTTGTGCATTCAATGTTCTCCATGCCTCTGCATGCATACTCTCCGTCGTTATCCTCCACCTCTCGAGTGCTCTATCTGATCATCATCGTGACTCTTCAGCTTCTCTGGTGGTTCGCCCCGCGTGTCCAGTATCACTGGGTGTTATGCTGAGATTCCTCAGCCTCTCTAGCAGTTGAGACTCTTCGTCTTCTTTGTGACAGTCGAGCTCACCTTCTCTGTTTTAGTTACAGTCTCAATCCCATCCTGCTGTCAATTGCCTCCACGAGTCGTCTTTATTCCAATGGCAGATTCCATGTGACTCTTCTGCTCCTCTGGAAATCACACCAAAGTCTCTTCACATCCTCTGGTAGAAACCATCAATGGTTACTGGCAGTTTCACTGTGTCGTGCAACAGTAGCCCTCCGATCTTGTTCAAATTCACCTGCACCGTTGGATTAACTCTGAAGGGTATTGTCGTTATTTACCCGTTTCGCACTTTCGCTGCGAACTTATGATCTTCATCGACCCTGATTGACGGTTCATGATATTGATGAATCAACGGTCCTGATCTCAGTGTGATCTCGCATCTCGCTGTTCCTTCGATGGAGATTCTCTTCTCTCCCAGTCGCGATAGGCGAAGCTCCGAGATGGAGCTTAGATCAATGATCCACGTTCTTGGTAATCTGACGATCCTGATCTTCTCGCAATCTCGCATCGCGTGATTCCTGTGATGGAGGTTCTCGTCACTCCAAGTCGCGATAGGCGAGGCTCTGAGATGGAGCTCAGATCAACGGTCCACGTTCTTGGTGATTCGACGGTCTTGATCTTCTCGCAATCTCACACCTCGCGATTCCTGTGATGGAGGTTCTCGTCACTCCAAGTCGCGATAGGCGAGGCTCCGAGATGGAGCTCAGATCAACGGTCCACGTTCTTGGTGATCCGATGGTCCTAATCATTTCGTGATCTCGCATCTCGCTGATACTAAGATGGAGATTTTCGTCACTCAAAGTCGCGAAAGGTGAAACTCCGAGATGGAGCTTTATGGTGCTCTGATCTTTCGCCATGCGTCCTATTGATCCAACGGTCCACGATTAAATCGCGATTTCACATCTCGTGAATCTGGAGATGAATCATCTCGACTCTCCAAGTCGCGATCAACGAAACTCCGAGATGGAGTTGAACCAACGGTCCAGATATGAACTTGATTTAACGGCTATGATTGAATCGCCATATCGCATATCGCGAAATCGACATTCTTGTTGTCAATGTTCTTTGACAACTTCAACTTGCAATCCTCGAAACCCCGACAGGGAGTCGGATCAACGGTCCACATAACCCCTTGGGATGGACGATCCTCCTGCTTTCGGGATTTTGTGAGCCCATTTTCTCCTTGCACTTTAAACACCGTGCAGGTTTTCCCCGATCCAACGGTGGTCGGATCATGTGCTCAGATCTAACGCCTGAGATCTATCCTCCTCTTCCGTGCGCGCTCTTCTTGATTTTATTCATATCTGACGACCCTCATGCTGTCGAAAATTTAGGATGAGATCCAACGATCAACGATGCTTCTCCTCCAAGCTTACACATCCCTTTTACTTGGAAGAATTTCGACTCTGCGCTAATTCCTCCCGAGCCTACGTTGTTCCTGTTTGTCCATCGATGCACACTCTGATCCTGCCATCTTCACTATTGTACTTGCCAATGTTTCCTTCGATCATTCGATCTTCCTGGCCTTATCTTCTATTTTCCTGTTGATCATCGGTGTTGTACTCAAGCCATCATTACTGCTGTACTTGCCATCAATGACAAGCTTATGCTTCCTGTAAAACATTTGCCAACAACAACAAGAGAGCAGAACACTCAAACGAATGTTGGTTTTTTCGGTTTGAGTTTCTAGGGTAAAATCTTTGTGTACTGTGTGATTACTTTCTCATTTACATTCTTGATTAAATTCTTCTTCTCTTTTGCTAGATTTAGTGTTGAAGTGTTCCTCATTTCCTAACACTCTTTACTATTCTATTAATTATAATTAATACTTTATTAATCATGATCTCTCATGACAATGAAAAACAAACATGTAGCATAAATGAAAGGTAAAGTTTTACTTAGATATGAATTCCATCAATGAAAAAACCAAGCATGTTGCATAAAACAAAAGGTAAGAATTTAACTCTATAGCAATGTCATGGATTTTAAAGATGTTAAAAGAGAGGTCATTCACCAATGATAATGATGTTTTATTTCAAGGATGTTAAATTAGATGTTATTGTCGATGTTAAATTAGATGTTATTGATAATAATTTCAAGGCATATTTATTATAGCCATTGTCTAAATGTGCTAAGTTTTTGTCTTTTTTTTGGATATTTGTCCTGTGAAATATTGTTGGATATCCATGTTTGAGTAGTTAAAAGTGTGTAATTTGAGTGTTCCAAGTTTTTTTCAACAAACTAAATCCATTTCTACATTGACAAATGCAATTTAAATAACATAAAGTTGTGATTTCTTGTCAATTTATGTTTCCCAATTCAGAAGCCAAAAAACAAAAACTTAAAACAATATACAAGGTGTTAGCCTTTATTATAAATATATAATGCGAATAAATAGCCTATGAAAGTGATTTTGACTACATAGAACAGAACCATGTAAATATGTAAATTGCTTAAACACCATTTTAAAGAACAAATGAGAATGGAAATATGTATCACAAAATCTACAGAGAAATTGGGAAAAGTCATGTGTTAAAGGGGTATGGGAAGAACAGGATGTAGAGGAAGGAATAGAATACAGCTGAATTTCAATATTAACAATGGCTACCATGGATCAAGATGGATTAATCAAAGGAGTTTTAGGGACAGTTTTCCTCTGAGGCGCAAACAAAGTTGACAATAGCAAGATCATTGCTCACCAATTCTGTAAGATTTTCTATCTTTTGCTTCATGCTCTCATCCATTATCACAACCGCATCTTCAAAATCTTCCACGCAGGTGGACGGATTAGTGAGCGCCGCGCTGAGCCATGTCTTCAAATCGTCCATCCCCTGCTTCCAATCTTGCTCTGCCAACACCGAAACCGAAGAGTTAAGCTGATCCACCGTATTATCCAAGAGTCCCGCGCAATCCTCAAAGGCCTCGCGGCTCTGGTCGTCTGCTGATTTGTTCAGATCCACGACAAAATCGGTAACCCTGATGGCCTCATCAAGGCTAACCTCGACTGCGATTCTTGCAAGCTCGCTCATGTTTGCCCCCAAAGAGCCCGGACAGGACGACAAAGACGAAATACAGAGGTCGTAATAGAGAGTTGCGTTGCAGACATTTTTGATGAGATCTAAGGATCGAATCGAATTACGCCCATTTTTTCCATCATGGGTGTTTTTCAATTGAATGCCAACATAAATTACAGCAACGAGAAGAATGGTGGAACAAATCACAGCAAGAAGGGCTGTACTCTTTCTCCACTGTCTCTTTGCTTCATGGCTTGATGGAGTAGGCGAAGGAACGATTTTATAACAACCCTGGTAAGAATCCATATCTCAGTGTAGTATAAACCAAACACAGATTGCATTCCTGAAATTTCTTGGTTCTACTCCGTTCCTTCTATAAGATGAGATTTACAGAGACGCGTTGTCCAAGTAAACCTGGAACAGTGGGGTTGTATACGTACGAATCCTTTGCTCCAAGGCATTGCAAAGCATAATCATGACGTGCTGTAAAAACATATCAATGCTGTCTTTTGGTTTTCATTGGTATGTCAGAGTACTGTTGGTGAATAAATTCTAATTTAAACACACTGACTGTGACTCCTTTCGTGATATCACATCCACAATTCAGTTACTTCTGGAGCATCTCAGCGTAATCCAACTCTTGTATTATAACGTGCTTGCATCTACACGTTACATTTCAGAGCTCAATTCAACGTTCAAGTTCATGGAGATCATGGTTGGTTTTTTTTTTTTAAATCCCAATGGATTGTATTTTTGCAAAGAAAATCTTGGCTTTGGATTTGTCTTTTTCAATCTTGGGTTTCTATTAAGTCTGTTGTCTTCAATCTTCAACCTCTATACTGAAGAGTAAAATATGTAATTTTCAATCCCTTTCATTGAGTCTGTCCACGTTTCCAGCATTCGAGAGAGATGCAGAGTGGTTCCATGTTTAGACATAAGTGAGTTATATTACTCATAAAATATTTTGATATCGTTATTGTTTCTCTTGACTCGGGAATTTTCAAGGTTTTTTTAATTTATCTAAATGTTGTGAATTTGGTGCAGATCCATCAAATCGAAGTGTTAAACTTTTGCAATTATACTTAAACTGAGTGTTTTTTTTAGTTATTAAATTTATATTTTCTGCATTAAGTTAAACTTTTTTTTTCTTTTTTTCTCCCTGTTTGAGTTTGTCTAAAATCTTCACAGAGTGATGAGTGGTTCGATCTGCAGATTTGAGTGGCTAAGCTTGTATAATCCAAGTGTCTTGGGGTTTTTTCAGCGGGCTGAAACTATTTATGCATTCAGAAATGCAATTTAAATAACACAAAATAGGGATTTTGTCCAGATTTGGTCAAAAAACCCAAAAGAGAGAACTTCCAATGCCTATCCGAGAATATTTGTCCGAAATCTGGTGAGAAAGATCAGGGGATATTTGTCCAAAATCTGGTGAGAAATGGTTGGATTAGTAGATTTGAGTGATTATATAATCAGAGTGCGGGTTTTTCAGCATGCTGAATCCATTTATGCACTCATAAATAAATTTTGAACAACAAAAAATAGTGATTCGTCTAAATTTACATTTTGTACTTATTGCTAAATTTAATATGAACCATTTTATTTTAAAACTATCTTATTTAATATCTAGATTTAAAATTGTACAATATTCAAGATAAGTTATAATAAATTTAGGGTCTTGGAGTAAGACCATAAAAACTGCTTCTGATTTGCTAAGAGCAAGGACTCCTCTCCTTAAGGAAACAAGTTAACAATCCAAGACCTAGAAGTGTCTAGCATCATAGGCTTAGCCAATGATACTCCCTTTACCTCATCTCAGTATGAGGTTATGGCAGAGAAACAACAGTTTTGTATATAAGTATGTATTTACTTTTTTGTGTTTATACCTTGTTGTCATGAATATCTTGGTGATTCAAGACAGTGGTGAAAACCCTTGTAAGAAGTGACAAGATTGTATAACATGAAAATGTACATGCATGTTTATATTCTGTTGTTAAAAAAATAAAATCATAATAAATTTAATTTAAAGTTTATTTTTTTTAGTTATTAAATTTATATTTTCTCTTTCTTGCCAGATTTAATATGAGTCATTTTATTTTAAAACTATCTCACATAATATCTCCATTTAAGTGTTTAAGTTGTACAACATTCAAAATAATATAGTCATTTTATTTTAAAATTATATCTTAAAACTATATCTCGATTTAATTCTCAAAATTGTACAATATTCAAAATAAGTAATAATAAATTTAATATGAATCATTTTAAATTTAAACTATCTTATTTAATTTTTTGATTTAAGTGTCAGTTGTACAATATTCAAAATTGCAGTAGTTTAAATGTTTTATTTTTTGGGGGTTTTTTGACCACTTGGTCCATTTGATTTTGCCTGAAATCTGGTGATGAATGGTTGGATCTATAGATTTGAGTGGCTAAGTTTGTATAATCCTAGTGCCCTAGGAAATTTTCAACTGACTAAATCCATTTATGCATCCAAAAAAGCAATTTAAAAAACAAAAAATAGAAATTTTGTCCAAATTGTTAGCGTCAGAAGTCACTCCTGGATTGCTTGCAGGAGCAGAGCCCAACGCCCATCAGTTTTATGTCACGATTTGTTTAATGGGGTGATCAAATGGATAGAGACTCAAGAAGATATAGCTTTAACTCAGGAAATCGGGCCTGGTGTGTAGAAAACAAGGGAGGTCTTGATCCAACTTCCATCAGTAAGCTGAGTATAAGATGGATAGATGGAAGACTTAATGAGATGAGTGAGCAAGACTGCCTCGGGCATCAGGCCTTTGACAACTTGAGGAGGAAAAACTCAGAAGACAAGATCCTCTTGACCCCGAGTTTCAAAGAACTGAAAGGTGGCTCGACTGGATCCTCCAATTCCGAGCCATTCAGCGTTGAGAAAGCACAAGAACTGATTAGAAACCTTGCGACTATTACAGTGATCCAACCTACATCATCCTATAATAGCGCAACTCGACTGGATCCTCCAATTCCGAGTTGTTCTAACAGAGTGTAAACAAAGGGATGGAAAGAGGCTGACATCCATAAAGTAAGAAGTCTCAAATGCCAATACATAACCAGAGCGACCAACGCTTCATCAAAACTTTACAATCGGGAGCCTAGCTCAACCATCGATCCTTAC
>SNQJ01S0000942.1:859942-957119 GCA_010110895.2 Picea sitchensis
GGCACATCGAATTTGACGATTGCATTTGACAACCCCCCTGGTTACGTGGAGCATTTGGCTCCTGGCGGTTTTTGCTATTTTTAATAGTTTTCTAAATTTTTCCTGGATTAAGGGATTAGGGTTTTGGTAGCTACAAAATACCTAAAATATTGTGTATATATTGTATTGTGAATGGTGAAATTAATACAATGAAGAGTTGAGAGGTGTAGTACCAAGGAAGGTTGGATTTCTCCTGGTTAAGGGTTTCCAACATAAATCTTTGTGTACTATATGTGTAAGCCATTGATTATTTTATGGTTTTCTTATAATATGTATGCATTGCTTTACTTCATAGGTTTAAAACTTACATGTGGTACCAAAGCATGTTTTCGGCTTCAAAGGGGATGCCTTTGCTGCTGAGGGTTTGGCTCGATCTTGATAGATGAAGTTTATCTTGGGTTTGTGATAAACCTGGGTTCAGTGGGAACATTGTAGTGGTGTTTCATGTGTTGAAAGAGAATGATGAGTAGTTCTAGAATTGAGATTGAGAAGTTCAATAGTAAAAAATTTGAGCTATGGAAGCTCAAGATGAAAGAACTTCTTGTAGACAAAGAACAATGGATCAGTTTGGATCTTGGTACATGAACTACTGGTACATATTATATTGGTACACAAACTACTGGTACACAAACTACTAGTACTCAATCTACGGGTATGTCACAAGAAGATTGGGAGAAGCTGGATAGAAGAGAAATGAGTACGATTCGACTATGCTTGGATGATTCAATGTTATTGAATGTGTCAAGAGAATATATAGCCAAGGAACTATGGGAAAATTTGGGGAATTTGTATTAGTCAAAGTCCCTAGTAAATAAGTTGTTTCTTTGAAATAAGTTGTATCATATTAGGATGGAAGATGGAGATTCTGTGACTTAGCATCTAAATGCCTTCAACACCCTGGTAAGTCAACTTGGATATGTTAATATTACACTTCCAGAAGAAGATAAGTGTACTACTTTGTTATGTTCTTTTCCATACCCCTGGGATAATCTGGTTGTAGCAATTGGTAGTACTACTCAATATGCATTGAAGTATGAGGATGTGGTTTCATCCTTATTATCAGAAGAGATGAGGTAGAAAAGCATGGATAGTCATAGCACATATGCTTTATTTGTAAGAGGTCATCCCAAATATAGGGATACAAATAAGTCTTCAGGGGTGGGATCTAAATCTAAAGGTATATCTAAATCCTGGGGAGAAACTTTGAGGAAATATTGGAAATGTGGTAAATCTAGGCATTATAAGAAAGATTGCAGGTCTAAGAAAGTTGATAAAGTAAAGGGATTTGACGATTCCTCTTCCATAGAGGAGAAAACCTCCACATAAGAAGGAGGTGACAATTATCTATCATCTAAATGTACACATGCAAATTGTGATGTATGGTTGATCGACTCAGGTGCATCATTTCATATGACTCCTCACAGGGAGTGGTTCAGTGAATATGAAAAGTATGATGGTGGTGATGTCTTCCTAGGAGATGACTCGATAGCCAAAATCATAGGTTGTGGAAGGGTTAAGTTGTTTTTGAAAGATGGAAGGATTAGAACTCTCCCTAGAGCTATGCACATCCTAGATATAGCTAGAAGCCTAATATCTATAAGTAAGTTGGATGATGCAGGTATGGATACTTTATTGGGAAAGGGAACTTGCAAGATGGTCAGAGGAGCAATGGTGTTGATGAGAGGAGTTTGATGTGGAACTATGTACAAGTTGTTGGGAAGCACTTATACTGGCGGGTGTAATAGTTTTTTTGTCCTAGAGTAGAGAAACAAAGAAGAAACGATCCATATTGTCCTTGGAAAGAATACCATGCTATGGCATCAAATAGTGGTACATATTGGAGAAAAAGGCCTTCGAACACTACATGGTAAATGTATGGTTGAAGGTATGTCTAATTGCACCCTGGATTTTTATCTCTGTGAACATTGCATATATGGTAAATATAATCAAGTAAGATTCCAATTTGGTGCTACAAGAGCAAAGAGGATCTTAGAGTTGATACACATTGATGTGTTTGGACCTATGCCTATTCCATCACTAGGTAAATCTGTGTATTATGTTTCATTCATAGATGATTTCTCAAGGAACACATGGATTTATTTTCTTAGGAAGAAATCTGAGGTATTTGATAAATTCAAATAGTTTAAGGCTCTAGTAGAAAATAAGATAGAGAAGAAAATAAAGGTGTCGAGGATAGATTATGGTGGAGAATTTTGTGGGGATGAATTCAAAGAGTTATGTAATAAGTGTGGTATAGTAAGGCAAAAAACTAATCCATAAACACCTCAACAGAATGGGGTTGTATAAAGGATGAAGAGGATGTTGATGGAAAAATAAAGGAGCAAGCTCAGTGGTGCCAGGTTAGGATAAAAATTCTAGGCAGAGGCAGTGGGGACTGCATGTTACCTGGTAAATAGGTCACCCTCGTCAGTGTTGATGGAAAAAACTATGCATGAACTATGGATTGGTAAGAAACCCTCTCTTGAACATCTAGAGTGTTTGGTTGTGATGATTATGTACATGTTCCAAATGAAAATAGAAGTAAGTTGGAAAATAAAGATGAAAAGTGTATTTGTATTGGTTATAAAGATGGTATGAAAGGTTATAAGCTTTGGAACCAAGAAACTAAGAATACTTTTTAGAGTTGCCCGATGTTCTTTTTAGAGAGGTTAAAGATGTTGCCAAACATGAATTCCTACCAAGGCAAGAAGAACCTGAGAAAATAGAGTTTGAGTTGGATTATGCAAAATATGAACCAACGGAAGAAGATGAATCATAAGAAGAATAACCTCATACTCCATTATTTAGGAGATCAATGAGGTAAAGAAGAAAACCAAAAAGGTATAGTCCACCTGCTTTTTCATGCTAATTTTTCTTTATATATTACTAATGATGATCCCAAAATTGTCAGGGAAGCAATGAATTCAAAGGATAGTAAACTTTGGAAGAAGGCCATGGTTGAAGAGATGGATGCCTTGGATAAGAATGAGGCATGGGATATAGTTGAGTTTCCAATTGGAAGAAAGGCCATTGGTAGAAAATGGGTGATTAAGAAGAATTTAAATGCATAAGGCAAAGTGAAGAAACAAAAATATCAGTTAGTAGAAAAAGGTTATTCCCAAGTAGAGGGAATTGACTTTGGTGATTTTTTTTTTTCCTATTGCCAAGTTAACTTCTATTATAATTCTTTTATCTTTTGTTGCTGCTTTTGATTTTGAAATAGAACAAATGGATGTGAAGACAACATTCCTACATGGGGATATGGAAGAATAAATCTACATGAAGCAACTAGAAGGCTTTGTAGTGAAGGGGAAAAAAAGAACTAGTCTACAAGCAAAATAAGTCACTATCTAGTCTAAATAAATCACCAAGTATGTGGTACCAAAAGTTTGAAACATACATCCTTGGAATGGGATTTGTGAGAGGCAGAGTTGATCACTGTGTATATTCCAAGAAGGTTGGTAATCACTTCATTTATGTAGTGTTGTATGTCGATGACATATTGTTGGTGGGAAATGACATGGATGTTATCAAGGAGGTGAAATATTCACAGCTATCCTCCAAATTTGACATGAAGGATCTCGATGTTGTTAAATTCATTCTGGTAATGGAGATTAAAAGAGATAATGCAAACACGAAACACTGGTTGAATAAGAGAAAATATGTTGAGATGATATTGCATAGGTTTAATATGCAGAAACATAAATCGGTTAAGGTTCCTATTCATGTAGGTGTGAAGTTATATGTATATCATTGTCCTAAGACAGATGAAGAGGAAGAGGACATGTCCCATGTTCCATATGCTAGTGTGGTTGGTAGTTTGATGTATGCAATGGTATGTACTAGATTAGACATTGCACATGTAGTGGGAGTTTTGAGAAGATATATGTCAAAACCAAGGAAGGAGCATTGGACAACAGTAAAGAGGGTTTGCAGGTATTTGTGTGGCACTTCTAGATATGAATTTTTCTACCAAGGAAGACTAAGATTGGACAAAGTGTTGGACATAAATGGGTTTGTTGATGCAGACTGGGTTGGAGATCTAGATCGAGAATATCTACAAGTGGGTATGCTTTTAGCCTATTTGGAGGAGAAATCAATTGGATGAGAAAATGACAAGTTGCAGTGGAACTCTCAACTACATAATTTGAATACATGGCAACCACTCATGCATGAAAGTAAGTAGTATGGTTACAGAGATTGTGTTCATGTATTGGGTTGGTACAACAAGTAGTAAGGTTATATTGTGACAATTAGAGTGCAATCTTCTTGGCAAAGAAATTAACTTATCATTCAAAGAAAAAACACATTGATGTTCAATATCACTTTGTGAGAGAGATGGTTGAAGACAAGAAGGTGTTGCTAGAGAAGGTAGAAACTTTGAAGAATGTTGCAGATTCATTGACAAATTCAATGAGCTCCAAGAAGTTCTCTTGATGTAGAGAAACAATGGGCATTACTTCCCTGGATTGTTGATTACATAATCATGTGACCCTCTGTAAGCAAAGAAAAAAACAAGTGGGAGAGTGTTGGGTAGGTGTTATATTATTTACATGTGTGTGTGGGGGAACATCAAATTTCAAAACTATTTGAAAATCCCCCTGGTTACGTGGAGCATTCATATCTGGGCGTTTTTTTGTTATTTTAACATTTTTTCTATTTTTAGTAGTTTTATATATTAATCTCGGATTAAGGGATTAGGGTTTTGGTAGTTGTAGAATACCTAAAATATTGTTTATATATTGTATTGCGAATGGTGAAATTAATACAATGAAGAGTTGAGAGGTGTGACACTAAGGAAGGGTAGTTTTCTCTCGATTAAGGGTTTCCAGCATAAATCATTGTGTACTATATGTGTGAGCCATTGATTACTTTTTTTTTCTTAGAATCTATATGCATTTATTTACTTCACAGGTTTAAAAATTATAAACAATACATGATCTTAACCCCAACCTCTACACCCCACATGAGAAAAGGAAAGAATAAGATAAGGCTTGTAGAGAAAAAAAGAAGGAACTCCAAGAGAAATAAGACTATGTAATATCGAGAAGAATACAACCAAACAAATAAGAAGATTCCACATGGCATCCATGCTGTGAAAGGTAACCCTAAAAGAGGAATCATAAAATAAAAATTCATTATAGGAGGTGGTTATGTGGGAGTTTTCCTAGTAGCATCCAAGCGTATGAAAAGAATATGAGGAGGTGGTGGTTTGAGGGAACCTTGGCCTTCCATGAGGAAGAGGAATTGATGAGAGGAATTCTATAAATAATAATAATAATGAAGAGAAGAAATGTGGGGAATTTCTAGATGGGAAGAAATTGAAATCTTGGGAAGTTAATGACATGGAAGAAGATGGATTGAACATTATGAATGCGAATCTTGGGGATGAAAAGGACTGTATGATCTTCTCATATGAAATGAATATGATATTAGAGATGATTTTCAATATACAAAACGTAGACAAGGAATAATAATAGACACGATCTCTATCTAAGAGTGTATAAATCATAATTGTGATAATTTCTTAGCATAAAGAAAAGAGCCAAACAAAGGTCATTTCTAGTTAGTTATTGCAAATGGAATTCAAAGGTAATTTTTTTTTCTTATTATTATGTATGATTTATTTAATATTTATTTTTGCATTTAAATTGCAGTGTACAAGTATTACATAATTATAAATAATGCATATTGCGATATAAAACAAAGATAAAACAATTTAGTTTTTACAAAATTCATTAAGGTATGTGATGGTGAACTGACTTGGCCATAGGACTTGTGATTACATATCATATTGGTATTAGAGCCCAATTTACAAAACAATTGGTGAACAAAATATATAGTAAAAACCCGCAATGGATACCAGAAGAGTGGAGAGCCATTGTTGCAAGGTCTTGGAGAAATAAATCTAAAAACGACGAGAACTTCTAATTAGGAACAACCCAAGGAAGACCCCAAAGTCAAGTTTACTTGGATGGACTAGAGACTTATTGTATTGATCAATATGGTGACACAACTATTAGCCATGGAGGATCAACAGAGATATGAAGAAAGGATTGCTCATATAGAAGAAAAAGTACAAAACAACTAGAGGGTGAACAACCTAATGATTCAAGTCATATTGAATCTATTAGATCATCTTCAAATAATCCATTCAAGGTTGAACAAACACTTGAAAAACATATGTCGATTATAAATATAATGATGAGAAGCTCAGTAGGTGGTTGAAATAACTAGAGGCTTGGTTTTACCTTTATCAAATAAAAGAAACCCAAAATTTTAATTTTTATTGATTAAAATTATTTGGACATGATTTGTTATGGTGGGAGAGAAATGCAGATGCCTTAAGTCTAGGAAAGAATCCCATGGTAACAAAATGAGAGAACTTTAAGGAACTGTTGAAATCAAAGTTTTATCCCCTATGCTATGAAGAGGAAAAAATCATGAAATGTAAATATCTTTGACAAGAATAAGGAAAAAATGTATAAGAATACAAAACTAAATTATAGAAGCAATCCATCGTGTTGTCTATCTTTTTGGAAAAAATAGGGTGGTAGTGAAATATATTGGAGGCCTATTCATAATATTGAAAGGAAATTGTAGTTAATGAGTATGAAAAGAATAGACTAGGCAAACAAGAAATCTCTCTAAATTGAGTTGTACTTAAGTAAAGGGAAACCAAAAAAAGGCCAAGAAGAGGCCTTAAAAAACAAAGGAAAGAAGGTTACAACCACAACCCAAAGGGGGAAAGATCCCAAAAATTATTAAAAACACTATGATGTAGATGAGAATACATATGAGAAGTCTTGCAAGCTTCATCTATAACTATGTACAAAATGGTACAAGTCCTTGAAAGGAGGAATGAAATCTATCAAACAAGTAGTGGTTGATAACACCTTTGATGTGGATGAAACCATACTCTACACCACATTGCAACCACCAAGTGGAGATAGAAGCTCACTATTCAAAATCAAAGTTTAAGTAAAGAATCAAAAGGTAAATGTTTTGTTTAATAATGGTTCTTAGTTCAACTTGATTTCTAAAACCTTATCTAATGAGCTTGTTCTAGATTATTACAATCTAGTACAACCATGTTCGTTGGGATGGTTACAAGAAAAATATTCTCTAAGAATCACCAAAAGATGTAAAATCAAGTTTGTTAGTATTGTTGTTGAAGTAGATTATGATGTAGCACCACTTAATTCATGGGAATTGATGTTTGACAATTTAAAAAATACCTCTGGGCCAAAGGTGGTCAAGCCTACCTCATCAAATCACAAAAAGTAAGAAACAAAATATCCCTAGTAGCAACAAAACAAAGGTAGATAGGAAGAATTCCCGAGACATAATAGAAGCAAAAAAAAATCATATCTAATAGAGTAGCGAGCTTGGAGAAATAGGTGGATGCTATGTGATTCGATCTTCTCCATCCATATTTTTTTGGGGATGAAAGTCCTCCCATTGGGGAGGTGGGATATGAAATGGATCATTGATAGGGAAATGATTTGATTTTATGGCTAGCTACTTAATTCTCTAGTTGATCATTGTTCTTAGAAACTTTCTATTTTTTGCTTGAAAACCCCTATTTTATGCCTTGGACAATTGATGGAAAAGTGTTTGAAAATGTCTAATTCTTGAGGCATACAAAGGTTGCTACATTGTAGAGGAGAAAATAGGAGTAAAATGGGATCCTATATCTACACTTTGCATGTTGTATCCAAGTCCTAAGCCATGTAAAGGTGTCAGAGGGAGTTGGAGGGAACTTAAACCTCACCCTCTAAAGTCCACACTCCACAACAACAAAGGAAAAGGAATGTGTTGGTGTGGATTGTGTAGATAAAGAGGACCCAACAAATAGGAATACACAACCCAACAAATAGGAATATGCTACAAGTTATATATGCTAGCCAAAGTAACCCTAAAAGAGGAATTGTAATGCTAAAAGTCCATTATAGGAGGAAGTTACATAGGGGTTTTGTTGGAAACATTCGAGAATCAACCAAGAATATGAGGAGGTAGTGGTTTTGGGGGACTCTTGGACTTCTACTAGGAATAATAACCACAAGGATAAAGACAATAAATATTAAGAACTAAGATAAGAAAAGGCGATAATTTCTAGAGATATGGAAATCAAAAGTGTTGACAGGGTTGGATGGTCGTGTGCAATCAATAGGGGTTCTCCCCAATGAAAGGTCCCAATTATACCTTACATTGTTTGGAATATGGAACCTATTTGGATTATGACCTGAAAACCTTTACTAGTCCATGTTTCTAATAGTCGTGGCTTGGTCCATCGTTAAGGGTCTTTTTTTTTTAAATGAAAGTACTCTAATATGCAAAATGTAGAATAATACATGGGATAAACTAAAAACACCAACCAAGGAGATAACCATAGCACTAGATATATTCAATGCCTTATATCTTTAGCAAGAAAGTTACTAGGGAAAAAAAGAAGTAATTTAAATAATCAGATGCATGCCAGAAATGTCTAAAATGAAAAACCAATTACAATACTATGCTTATATCTATAGACAAACAATTTGCAAGACAAAAAAAAATAGACAAATTTCTTATACATGAGAAAAAGTCTACATTGTAAAATCATATGCTAATACTATTCCAAAACTCGGTAAATTAGCTGAAGAATTTCTACACATCAGAAGCTTCATAATTGAAGTTTGTATCCAAAATAGCTTAGCCAACAATGGCTTCTCCTTCATTAATCTTATAAAGGAGTTTAAAAAATTGTAGAATAAAAAATCCCCCCCCCTGTAATCAAATTCCTCTTACTTATAAAAAATGAAGAAGGGGAGAAACCAATTAGTTTAGTACATATGGACGACCAATAATTTCCCTTTCTTGCATGTTGGGTTCCCCTATTGTATTATCATTTTATCCTATCTTAGGGTTCTATTCCTCTTGCTAGTTCAAATTCCCTCCTTTCTCATTTGAATCCCGTCCTCTAGGAGAGTGCTCCACTTGGATTCATGAATCTTCTTCCCTTTATTTTCTCCATATCCTTACATAAGTTTTCCATGCCTCAATAGTTTTATTTAGTGCATCTCTTGTTGAAAGATTAATTAATTGTCGAAAGTTTAATTGTTGAAAGATTATTTGTCATTGAATTGTTGAAAGATTGGTTGTCATTGATGTCAACCCTTGAACATGACATTAAGAGGTTGCAAGTGAAGTTAAAGTAGTTGTAAACAAAAGCTAACAAGTTGCATGTTAGTTTCATGTCAGTTGCATGTTAGTTTCATGTCAAATAATTGTAAATAAAAGTTAACAAGTTGCATGTGAGTTTCGTGTCATCATGAGTTGCATGTCAATTGCATGTCATCATGAGATCCTGATTAAAATAAAAAGAAGAGCCAATTGAATATCACTTTTGTGAATCACTTATGAGAATACAGGTTGGAGATCTGAGGCAATGAGTTGTAGGCAGAGAAGTCCAATGAAGTAAGAAGTTTGCAGGAACCGAGAGTACAAAGAAGATGTTTCAGAAAAATATTATTTGAGTAAATCCATGACTTTTAGGACGAAAATTGCGTACATCCATGGGATGCAGTGAGGAAGAGTGTGGATACCTGCGAGCATACAATGCATAGGGTCACATAGATGTGAGGAATTGTTTTTGAATATCATGGATCTAAAACTCAGGTTAACTACAAGTTGAAGGTCTGTCTTCCTGTGTGTGTTAATGTGAGTATTCTGAAGAAATCAGGAACATGTATGTCTTCATGATTCATAAGAATTTGATTTGAAGAAATCTCTTATGAATCTTGGTATGAGGTGTGTGTGATTGTAGTCTTGATGAGATATTGATATCAGTAGAAGAAACATAAATATCAGAGACAACAACAACAATAGGTTATTAGTGATAGAGGTAGTGATAGATTGGTCTACATTTATATTTAGGATGGTTGGACGGGGAAAGGAAAGGGGGTTGTAGCCTCCTTCCTGTTGGAGCTGATTAAATTAGGGAGTTTGATCTTCCTTCAGGTTGTAGCATGTAAATTGGGGGTTGGAGCCTCCTTCTAGTTGTATCTAGAGAAATAGGAAGTTGGTTCTTCCAATGAATGTACTATTTGATAAATAAGAAAATCATTTCATGGTTTTTTCCTGCATTAGGATTCCATGTAAAATTCTAGTGTATTGTGTTTATATAATGTCTATTCATTGAATTATGGTGTTTTGAATGCTCATGATATTTACTGAAGGTTTTATATTGCAATTAAAAGTACTGATTGTGCTCATACTGATTTACCCCCCCACTCAGTATTCCATCAATTGGTATCAGAGAAGGTCCTTCAGGAAAAAATCTAACCACTGGAAGGAGATCATGGAATATGCTAAGATTGGAGAACCAATGTTTGGAGATCATGGAAATTTTCTCAGACTTTTTCGTCCTGATGATGGATCCTGCTATGGATCCGAAACGTCGACGACAAGATGTCATCAACACTGTGGATTTTTCGACAAATTCTGAAGAACTATACCATCTGGAATAAAAGGATGAAAACCTTTTTACAAGCTCATGGATTTGATGTTTGACAATTAGTAGCAGATGGGTATACAACACCATCCACTCCCCCAACCGACAAAGATGGAAATAAAATCAATGGAAAAAACTCAAATGATAAAGGTATTATTCTAAGCAGTTTAGTTGATTCAGTATTTGTCAAAGTTATGCATTGTGACAGTGCAAAGGATCTTTGGGATAAACTCCAAATTTTTTATGAAGGAGATGCAGTGGTAAAGGGAGCTAAGATTCAAATTTTAAGAGCTAAGTTTGAACAATTGAAGATGAAGGAAGATGAAGACATTGCATGCTACCTTCTGCGAGTTGAAGACATAGTTAACATTGTTAAAGGATTTGGAGTAGAAGTTGATGAGTCAATAGTTGTTCAAAAGGTATTGAGGTCTCTTGCTATGAGACTTAATCCTAAAATATCATCCTTAGAAGAAAGAGAAGATCTCAATACATTGAGCATGGACAAGCTACATGGAATATTTACAGCCTATGAAACGAGAACTGAATAGGAGAATCCAGTCACAAAGGAAGCAACTTTTAAGGAATCCAATAAGCGCAAGAAAAATTCAAAACCAAGTTGCAGTTGTAGTGATGATTCAGACAAAGATGAAGAGATTGCTAACTTCATAAGGAAATCAAAGAAAGGAACCGACAAATATAAAGGTATGCTTCCATTGAAATGTTTTAATTGTGGTGGTATTGGTCATTTTGCTTCTAAATTTCCTCATAAGAATAAAGACAGTGATGAAGAAGAAGCTTCTAAAAGGGAAAAGAAATATCAAAATGGAAACAAGAGAAGAAACAAAAGGAAATTATTCAAGAAAAGTTTCTACTCAAAGGAGGACAGTTCCTCATCAGACGAGAAGGATAATGATAGTGAAAATGATTCAAAAAGAGTACTCTTCATGGAATTAGAATATGATTTTGAAGAAGAGGGTGAATTCGATCCCAAAGTAGAGCTAATCATTTCATTATAAGAACTCAGAAAAGAAAGAAAGAAAAATAAATGACTCAAGGAAGAGTTAAAAATGAAAGAGGGATCTCATAATTCCAACTTTGAAGAAATAAAGAATATGATCATGAGTCTAAAAATTTGAATAGAAGAAGATAGAAGAATTGAGGAAATACGTAGAAGTCAATTAGAAGAAAAGGAGAAAATGATTGGAAGCTTGGAAGCATAAAATCTCTTTAAGGAAATATATTCAAAATAAAGATATGCAACAAAAGAGCACCAGAATATTGGATCAAATAATCAACAATCAAAGACCATTCGATGACAGATCCAGACTAGGATACAATCAAGTACATAATGAGAAAGGATCGAGCTCCAAGACAAGAGAACAAGAATTGGGAAAAAAAATCTATGCAAAGATTGTCAAAGATTCTTTCAAGAAGGAAGAATGCATTCTAGAAATAAATAAGACTCAAGAAGAGGAATTTAGAAGGAGTGCATCACAAAGAAGATCATATATTCCCAGGTATCAAATATTATTTTATGGTCATTGTTTTAATTGTGCTAATTTTGTACATAAAGTTGTAAATTGTAGAGCCTATGCCAAGAACAAAAGCAACTATGTACGGTACTTAAAAAATATTTATCCCATAAGATCTTATGAAGCATACAACAGAAACCAAAACAATTTTGGTTCATTGAGCAATGAAGTAGAATGCTACAAATGAAATAACTTTTGTCACGTAGAAAATAAATGTAGATTGACTATTCCACCCAGGGAATCAAAGAAAAACATTAACAATTAGATATCAGAACCACATGAGATATGGAAAATAAAGAAGAATCAATTCTCTCTTTCCCTACAAGCCCAACACAGGAAAAATGATTGGTATGTTGACAATGGTTGTTCAAATCATATGATAGGTGATATGAATGAATTTATAACTCTGAAGAAAGAAAGAGATGGATCTGTTTCATTTGGAAATAATCATTCAACTAAAATTACAGGTAGAGGCACAATTAAGCTTGGAAACAAATATGCAATGGCAGAAACTGTTCTATTGGTCGAATATATGAAACACAATTTGTTGATTGTAAGTCAAATATGTGATCAAGGACACATACTTCAATTCGACTTAGATAAATGTGAAATTAGGAAAGAAAGATCAGGAAAGTTAGTGGCGACAACTATAAGGACTCCGAAAAACATATATGTTTTGAATGAAATTGGAAAGGACAATTTTTTTTAAGGAAAAGAAAATTAAATTTGGCTCTAACACAGAAGAATGGATCACATTCACTTTGACAATCTTGTCAAAATCAGCAGAAAGGAAGCAGTAAAAGAAATGCTTGAAATTTCAAAGCCAATGATTACTCTATGTAAGCATTGTCTACAAGGAAAACAGACTAGAACCAAGTTCAAATCAAAGGATTTCTCAATGAAAAAACTATTGGAGATTGTACATACAAATCTATGTGGACCAACAAGAACAAAGGGATTAAATGGTGAACTTCATGCTACTGATTGATGACTACACAAGAATGACTATAGTTTTCTTTATCAAGAAGAAGTCAGAGGCATTCAAACACTTCAATATATGCAAAGAGATGGTTGAAACAAAGACAAAATTGAAAATAAAATTCTTGAGATCAGACAATGGTGGAGAGTTACATCGAAAAAGTTCATAGATTTTTGTGGTGAACATGGAATAAAAAAGAAATTCTCAGTAGTGGCCAAGACATCTCAATAAAATGGAGTTGTTGAAAGAAAGAACATGACAGTACAATAAATGGAAAGAACCATGTTGAAAGATTCCAATTTGGGTGACATATTTTGGGCATAGAAAGTACATATAGAAATTCATATATTGAATAGAGGAATTCTTAAAAGTAATAGTGATAAGACTCCCTATGAGCTATGGAAAGGAAGGCCGACAAATGTGAATAATTTTAGAGTATTTGGAAGCAAGTGCTATATCAAAAGAGAAGACGACGAGATTGGAAAATTTGACTCCCAAGTTGACAAAGGAATATTTGTCAGGTACTCAAGAAAAATAAAGGCATACAAGTGTTTCAATCTGAGACTCAACAGAATAGTGGAAAGAATCAATGTATAGATTGACAAGACAAGTGTACAAAATCCCAAAAAATAAAGCAAAGACTCAGTTGAGCGGGAAGGAGAAGAGTATTTGAAAGAATAAGTAGAAGAACCAGAAGCAAAAGAAGAATAAGGGCAGCTAGAAGTAGAGAAAGAGGAATATGACCAACAAAATTTTCATATATCTCCCAAAACTCCTAGTCAGTGAGTGCATAAAAATAATCCACCAAAACAGATCATCAGGGATAAATATGCAGGAATTGAAACCCGAAGAAATTTTTTCTCATCAGAACAAAGACATCTAGCATTGTTGTCCATAGTTGAACCCAACAACTTTGAAGAATCCAACACTGATGAAGACTAGATCAAAGCTATGGAAGAAGAACTGGATCAGATAGAGAAGGATGAAACATGAGAACTTGTTCCAAGGCTAAATATAAGAACGTGATTGGCACAAAATGGGTATTCATAAACAAGATGAATGAGGATGGATAGGTAACCAGGAATAAATCAAGGTTAGTATGAAAGGGATATGCTCAGGTTGAAGGAATAGATTTTGAAGAAACTTTTGACCCAGTTGCCAGAATGGAAGCAGTCAGATTGATCTTGTCTTATGTATGTTTGAAGAAAATTAAAGTATATCAGATGGATGTAAAATCAACCTTCCTAAACAGAGAACTAGAAGAAGAAGTCTACATCGAACAACCATAAGGGTTTCTACTGTTAGAAAAGGAAGATTATGTTTGCAGATTGAAGAAGGCACTATATGGACTCAAACATGCCCCCAAAGCATGGTATTCAATATTGGATAGATATCTACAACAACAAGGTTTTAGGAAAGGAAATGAAGACAATAATCTCTACATAAAGGTAAATCAATATAGTTTATTGATAATTGAAGTTTATGTTGATGACATTATTTTTGGAAGTGATGATGACAGGATGAGTCATAAATTTTCTATAGACATGCAAAATGAATTTGAAATGTCATTACTTGGTGGGTTGTCTTTCTTTTTGGGACTCTGCATATGTCAGCAAGATACATGTATTTTCATCTCCCAGACCAAGTATATCAAAGAAATGTTAAAGAAGTTTGGAATAGTAGATTGCAAGCTCGTAAGTACTCCCATGCAGACCAGTTGCAAATTGAGCAAAGATGATATATCCAAGGATGCAATTTAGAGACTCTATAGATCAATGATTGGAAGTTTAGTCTTTGTGACAACATCGAGAGAGGATGTGATGCAAGAAGTTAGACAAGTTGCAATATTTCAAGAATCACCAAAGGAAACACATGTTATGGAAGTAAAGAGAATATTCAAATATCTCAAAGGAACAAAAGACTATGGATTATGGTATCCAAAAGGGAATGATCTATCTCTAGTTGCATACATAGATTCATATTGGGAAGGAATTTTTGGTGATAGAAGAAGTAAAAGTGGAGCAACCTTCTACTTGGGTGATTGTCTGGTATCCTGGTTGAGCAAGAAATAGTCTTCAGTATCGTTGTCCACAACATAAGTAGAGTATATTGCAACAACAACATGTTGTACACAGGTTCTCTGGATGAAGCAAACTTTGTAGGGCATATAGGTGGAATATGATGATCCTATTGCTATATTCTGTGATAATACCAGTTCTGTAAGCATCTCTAAGAATCCAGTGATGCATTCCAAGATGAAACACATTCTGATCAATTTTTACTTTCTACAGGAACAATTTACAGAGAACAACATCAAGGTAGAGTATGTTGGGACAAAAGAATATATTGCATATATCTTCACCAAACCTCTTTCGAGGGAGACTTTTGAGTATTTTCAACAGAAACTTGGAGTAGTTTCAGCCCCACAGTGATCTACATGGCAGTTGGCACAATGAGATAGGGGTAGGGAAACAATAATCATAAAAGACATGAATTATTTTTTATTTCTTTATATTAGAGATGTACATGAGGAAGCACATGAAGAGAAACATCAGTATAGATCATATGCTTAAATATAGGGGGAGAAACCCCAAGGACAAGTCATCCTTTGCCATTGATGTCAAAGGGGGAGATAAAAACATAGACATGGAAAGGAAGAGAAGAGGCATGCAGATAGAGGGAGACAACATGAGCATGAGAAGTGTTGTGTCTAAGTGTTTCCATCAATGCCAAAGGGGGATATTGTTGAAAGATTAATTAATTTTTGAAAGATTAATTGTTGAAAGATTAATTAATTGTCGAAAGTTTAATTGTTGAAACTTTAATTGTTGAAAGATTAATTGTCATTGATTTGTTGAAAGATTGCTTGTCCTTGATGTTAACCCTTAAATAAGAAGTTAATAGGTTGAAAGTCAAGGTAAATTAGTTGTAAACAGAAGTTAACAAGTTGAATGTCAGTTGCATGTCAAAGTAATTGTAAACAAAAGTTAACATGTTGCATGTGAATTTCATGTCATCACGAGTTGCATGTGAGTTGCATGTCATCATGAGATCCTCATTAAAACACAAAGAATAGTCAAATGGATATCACTTCTTTGAATCACTTCTGAGAATACAGGTTGCAGATCTAAGGTAGTGAGTCAAAGGCAGAGAAGTCCAATGAAGTAAGAAGTTTCTAGAAAAGCAGTTTCATACATATATTCTTTGAGTAAATCCGTGGATTTCAGGAGAAAAAACACATACATCTGTGGGCTGCAGTGAGGAAGAGCGTCGATACCCGTGAGAAGATAGTGCATAGGGTTGCGAACCTGTGAGGAAAATTTGTTGAAGATCAGGGATATAAAACTCAGGTCAAATATAGGTTGAAGGTATGTCTTTCTATGTGTGTTAGGGTTAGTATTCTGAATAAATAATGAATAGTTATGTCTTCGTGATTCATAAGAAATTGATTTGGAGAACTCTATTGTGAAACTTGGTATGAGATGTGTGTAATTGTAGTCTTGATGAGATATTGATATCAATAGAAACAACACAAATATCAGAGACAACAGTAGCAATAGGTTATCAGTGACATAGGTAGTAACAAATTGGTCTACATTTATATCTTAGGACAATTGGATGGGGAAAGGAAAGGGGGTCGTAGCCTCCTTCCAGTTGGAGATGGTTAAATTAAGGATTTGGAGTTCCTTCAGGTTGCAACCTGTAAATTGGGTGTTGGAGCCTCCTTCCAGTTGTAGCTATAGAAATAGGAAGTTAGTGCTTTTAGTGAATGCACTCTTTGATAAATAATAAACACATTTTGTTGTTTTTTCTCGCATTGGGTTTCTACGTAAAATTCTAGTGTATTGTGTTTATGTGATGTCTATGCATTGAATTATGGTGTTTTGAATGCTCAGGATATTTACTGAAGGTTGTCTATTGTGATTAAAAGTACTTATTGTGATCATACTGACTCACCCCCCCTCTCAATATTCCAACATGTCTATAGGGGAATTATGTTGTTTA
This sequence comes from Picea sitchensis, assembly GCA_010110895.2. Classification (NCBI taxonomy): domain Eukaryota; kingdom Viridiplantae; phylum Streptophyta; class Pinopsida; order Pinales; family Pinaceae; genus Picea; species Picea sitchensis. The sequence goes on from SNQJ01S0000942.1 coordinate 876,993, forward strand.
AATGGGGATTTATATTATGCAATACTTTTCCTTATTATTTTCTCAAATTCTCCATCTTAGGTAGAATTTTTTTTATCAATGTTATGTCCTTGGTAGGAGCCTCAATAAATTTTTTTATGGGTTCTTTATTAACTTTATGGAAAGAACTAATATCAATTTTTTCAATACTTATATAATCATCCAAGTCCTTAGATACCTATGCTCATGGAAATAAATTGTCTTTTGGTCCAAAAGAAGGAAAATGTCAAGTGTTTTCCACATTCTCTTTGACCTCCCACAATATAGTAGAATCTACTACTTTATGTGTAATTCTCTTGATGGAATTACGAGTTATGTTCTTCAAGTATCTTAGGTAAAAATCTATTTCTTTAAGGGACTATGGAGTGAATATAGAAATTTTAGTGGGGATTTATTATAGGGAGGACTACCAATCACTAACATTGTAAAACTATAATTAGGCTTGTTGATAAACAAGTTCCTATACTTGAATATGGGTCATGATATCAACTATATATTATATGTGGACTTGCACATGTTTTGTTTCATCATAGAATTCCTTATGCACATTTCTCATCTCATTTTGCACCCTAAAGGAATATTCAATAAAATCTGAAGTTTTATATTTGATGGACTTATAATAGTTAACTTGGCTTTCCAACAAGGTGATTTTACTCTCATACTTTATTTTCTTCTCTACATCCATAACCTTATTTCACATTAGCATGTGAAATATCTAAACTAGTATAAGTAGAGGAAGACAAACTCAACATTCTCATATACATCACCATATCCCTAGTGGTGAGCACCATTTTAGAGTCCAAGCTAATTCATGTTGGCGCAAAGTTGATCAGACCAGGGTCCTTCTTAGGTTACCAACAAAAGGTACCGAGTAGTCTAGAGCGTTGGAATTTTCATCTTCTCGAGAGAGAATAAGTCTCACCCGAAGCGAAACCAAGACAAGAAGATAGGGAAGGGAAAGGATAATACTTAGGTAGGTTTCTAGAATCTTCAAGATTCACCACAATCTTGCACAAGATGAACTAACCAAAGAATAGATCTAAACTCATTCATAACTAGTAATAGAGACAACTAGTTGTGACAGTATTTGTAAAAAGTTATAGCGTATTGATCTTATCAGACATGAATAAGTAAAATAAAGAGACAATTCATAACCATAAATAGAGAATTAGACAGTATATTTCAAAATTTCAGGTCCTTCCATATATATTATCATCAAAAGAGCTTCTCATATACAATTTGACAGACACAAGTCATTAATCTGCTACAAGCTTTCTGGCTCCGGACTCATTCTTCATAGCTCTATCTTACCATTTCCCAAAATGGATATAAATTACAATCACAGAAGATACATGGAGTAGTTGATAATATGTCTACACTTGCCTAATACAATTGAACCATCTATACCATCTACAACAACCAACAACCCTTTTACAATTGTATACATATCATATATATATATATATATATAGGTTGATTGGGATCTTATGGATTTAGACTTCACATGCTTTCTTGTTATTGTTCTGTTGTAACTTCTTTTGCCTTGCTGGTGTTGCGTTGTCCCTCTTTCCAACTGTTTTCTTCTTCTTTGATTTCTCCACTGTCCAGCTCCTTTGTGGTTTGCGCAACTTGTGTTTGATCAAAATTGGGACTGTAGTCTTTATTGCACAACTTCTAACCAAAACAGAAGGGCCCAACAGGGTCCGAACACAATCCTTGAATCACCCTCGAGTCAAGTCCTTGGCTCTTCCGTGGCTTCTGGGAGTTCATGTTGCTTTCCTTTATCATGTGTCTCTGCTTTGATTTCATCTTCTGCTTACGATATTTCCTTTTCCACTTCTTCAAATGAAGGGCCCAACTCTGGGACCAACTCTAAGGCTCGCTTCCTTACTTCTTGAAAACCCACAATTTTGTCCTGCCACTTCCTCGCAAGGAGTGAAGCTTCAACTACGAACTATTGAGTTGCATCTGTAATGCATCATTTAGGCTTCGATGCGACCAAGGATTTCCATTCAGAATCAACTGTAGCATCTACCTGATGCATCTACATGTATGATGTCTGAATGATAGGTCGAAACTTGCGCAACTCTTTCTTAGCTACTGATAGTGATTCAAATAGAGCATTCAGGTCGTTATCTTCCTGCTGGATCTGATCAAATTTCTCCTGTTGCTCCAGTGAATCCATGGTGACAACAAATTCTTCATTGAGCGATTGTATCTTTGCGCTCACATCCTCCAAATTTTGGTTGCTCCTTGCAATGATACCCATCCAATCACTAACTTTGTGAAAGATCCTCGTGCATTCTATTGTGCGTTTGTGTAGTGTGGCTCTAGTGTTATTTCCTTCAAGCACTACTTTTTACATATTCTCTTGAAGCTTCCTGGGTTGCTATTCTGCTTCATGTTGGCTCTCCTGCAACTGTACTTCCAGGTTCTCTACATGAATGGCCAACTCTGACCATGCTCCATGGAGTAGCTCAATTTATTGCTCAAGCTCTCCTGTGGCACTGGATTTTGGCAGTTATGGTGTTTCCTTCCTTATCTCTGGCTAGGCTTAAAAAATGTTCTCCTGGACTCTTTCCAGTTTCTGCTCCACCTAGACCTTGGTGTATTCCTCTTGTGTCCTGTGTGCTTGGGCAAGGAATACTTACTCCCTTGCAAAATCGACGTCCCTTTCGGCCTTATGGATTCTCTGCTCCTATTGATTAGTTGAGGCTATGATCATTCCTACTAGCTGTGATGACGACCACTACGAGAGGTTAACATAAGAAGTGGTGGCCTCCCTAGGTACTCGTACCTGCAGTGGGAGTCCACTATCCATAAAATTCTATGAAGGTGTCTCAACCTCTTCCTCTCCTGTAGATGGACCTTGCTCAAGTATAAATCTCAATGCTGATGGAAGGAACAGTAGAACTTCTCTTCTCTTTCCAGGCAGAGCTGCATCAGCTATGCGCACTACTATGGGTTTTGGAGTAGTAGATCCATTTGTTCCTGTAATGACATTGCACTCTGTCTTGATGCCATGTTAGGGTCCTTCTGAATCTCTAGTACTTTTGCCTCTTTGTGGACCTCGGCTTCTGGGGTTGCCCTCTTTTGGATATCACCCCCAACCTTGGTCATTGAGGGAGTGCGCTGAGGACTTGGGACTTGCAGTATTGGTATAGTTTGCATCTTCATTGATGACAGAGTGTCTTGAATTGGTACAAAAGGTACAATTTGTTGGCTCTAGACTTCAAGGTTTGGACCAATGATTTATGGTCTCTGTTCGGGTAGCTCAGGGGGGTCGAACTGCATGGGCTTTGGGTCAGTGGTTTGGGATGGGATGGTGATTTCTCGAGGTGGTGACTGGGGTTGTGGGGGTGATGGGGGTTGTTCGGTAATGATGGTGGTGGATGGAGTGGTTTTAGGTTCAGGGTCATCCTGGATATCAATAATTTTGGCTCCTCGAGTCATTTCTCGAGTATGAGGAATGGTGGATGATATCGATTGAGCATTCAAAATCTTCACAGGAGAGAGCCCCATCCTAGGTTTCTTGGAGAACGGGCCTCTGACAAAGGAAGTGCGGAGGATTTCGTTGACATATTTACTTGTCAACATGGCTTGCTCTAGAATATGTGGGAACATGGGAAATGTTCTCTTCTTTCACTCCAACGACTGTGTCTCTTTATCCTCCTTTGAATGCATTTGCACTAGAGCTTCTTTCTTCTATTCCTCCGAGCCTAAGCTTGATCCTACCCCTACTTCGTGTCCCTTTTTCTTCAAGAGTTCCACTGGAAGAATTTAGTGCATCCCCAACTTGTGCAGGTTGCGTTTCACTCCTAGCCATGACATGACCTCCTTATCGAAGGCCTCCTCATCGAGGTAAAATGGCAGGATCTGGGTGTTGAAGTCTTCTCACCTGGCATGCCTTGGCCATACAAATGTGTGGTGGAGGTTGATGTTGAATGCAATGTTTTGTGTGTTTAGGTTGAGCAACTCCTGAGGTATGTGCAACCTCCTAGTTGCATCCAACAATCGGTTGTACCATTTGGAGAACGCTATGTTGTTGAATGTAGTGTTATCTGAGCTTGACCTTGAGTGCCAAGGCTTGGACATCTTTTCCGATCGACCCTTATCAGCTGGCGATAACAATATTCCTACAAGTGGCATCCACTTCATCATGGTGAACGCAAATAACAAGTATCCGTAAGTGAAGGTTCTTCCCTTCTCCCACACTTCCTTGAATGCGACCAGGAGTTCTTCCAGCAAGTAACTGCACCAATTGAACATAGCGTCATTGGGGCCAAAATATGCCACTGATAGGGAATCCAATGTACATTCACCTTTGTAATATGACCGCATGACCTTGCTAGCAATCACGTAGCAAGCAGTCCTGACTGTCTCGAGTAGAATGAGGTCGATCTTGTCTGTGCACCCCCCGCACCCCCCCTCAGTAGAATGGAAGTTCCATCTTGTCTGCACCCCCCCTTTGCATATGAAATCATTCATACAAGATAGGTTCTCCCTTTTTCTTCCCATGCATAATGGGACCTTGAAATTCTTTGGATACATCCTTTCCTTCGAGTGATAATCCAATAAGTTGATGGATATCCTCCACATGAATGGGGTATTTTATATCCATCCAGAGGCTCATGTACCCTACTGATGAGGAAATTTTTCAATCTCGCAACCTCACCAGAAGTGTCAAAAACTAGCAAATATATGTGATTCATAATGGTGGAGTTGAAGAGGTTGATGAACTCTGGCTTCGGCATGAACTACATTCCTCCCAACTCATTTGGAGCGACACTCCAGAAGACATCAATGTTCAATTATGGGAACAAAACCTGGTCTGTCAGGTCAAGGTCAAGGAGTTTAAATTTCTTGACCTTCACTTTGAGATTTCCCATGATCGTGACCCGGGGATCACATGGCTCGTATGACACTACATCCTTATAAAATGCACTTTTGGTCCCTGTAGCTCTCGACATATTTATTTTGAACTGTCAATAGACTTCGATAGGCTAACTGAGATTGGGGATCACGACTGAGGGATGAGGGATGGAACAGGCTTGATCACAATTTAGAATTCACAAGGAACTAAGTTCTCTCTGGGAAACAATACGTCTTAAATCGAGTTCAAAGAGGCTTATACTCGGGTTTAGCTGGAAAGATCTGTAATAACTGCTAAGGCCATTCATCATTAACCTATAGATGCAACTTAGAGATGAGTTGTACGATGAGACTGGTTGATGGGATAAATCTATTGGGTGATCCTGACATTTACTAAGCAAGTTGGTCAGGGACATGTTCGACTTTAGACTTTACCATTTTACCGACGTATCGTGACTTTATGGTTTTACAAATTTTAGACGGGTTACTGTAGCGGTAATAAAGGCTATGACTGGACTGGGTTCGTGTGGCACATGGATGAGGATTTCATACAGATTCACTCTCCCTCTGACCACAAAGGGTTACCTATCACATTAATGACTATAATTAATATATTCATGTCTCTTTTGATCCTACGTTGCTGAGTAATAAGTTTTTCACCAAAAAAACTCTTAGACAAAAAAATGAAATACATGTTGTGTCGCAACAATGCACACTTTGACTTTATTAACTGAATTCACAGAAATTGCAAAACATTCAAATATAACTACTATACATGCTCCTTTGGACTAGAGAAACAATCCTTTATCTTAGTTATGAGACATATAGGGTTTCAGGTGAGCGCCATTCACCCATCCTAGCCGAAGTATACCATCCAGTTGCACGACTCTGACTGTTTTAGAAGGTCGGATCTCCGCAACTATAAATGGTCCCAACCAATGCATTCACAACTTGCCTGGATGTTTCTGGTATCGTCTATCATAAAGTAGGACCTTATCTCCTTGCACAAATGTTTTAGTCTTAATGTGTCTCTCATGCCAATATTTCTTTCTTTCTTTCTCAATTGATTGATGAAAGTCTGCTAAAAACCTAGTCTCTTCAAGTTCTTGCAATTCCCTAAGCCTCTGCGTGAATGATTCATCCTCCAACATGTGTGTAATATGTATAATGTATAGACTCGGGGTAATGAATTCTACAGGTACCACAACCTCTTTCCCATAGACTAGTTGAAATGGAGTATACTGATGGAGTTTCTTTGTGGTTGTCCTGTAAGCCCATAAAAATGTTGCGACTCTGTCATCCCAATATTCCCTGTTTGTGCAACAAACCTTCATCAATCCTCTCTCCATAATCTTGTTAAATGGTTCTATGGTGCCATTGGCTTGTGGATTCTAGGGGATACTTTTATGATGTTGAATTAAGAAATCTGTTGTAATCTTAACTATTGTACGACTGATAAAATGGCCACCCTGATCACTGGTCAAACTCCTAGGACATCCGAACTGAGTGATAATACTTTGAAAAATAAACTTGGTGGTAGTATTGGTTGAACAATCCTGGATAACTGCTGCCTCATCCCACCATGTAAGGTAATCAGTTGCGGTAATAATATACTTGGCATTTGTATTCTTAGTTGTGGGGTTGATCAGCCCAATGAAGTCAACCGCCCATTTCTCAAATTCTTGCAGAGATCGAACTAGCTGAAGAGGCAATTCATCTTATCATGATGGATTGCCTACTCTTTGACAGGCATTGCAAGATCTAGCATATGCATTTGCGTCCTTGAAAAGTGCAGCCCACCATAATCCATCTTGGAGGTCCTTCTGCATAATGGCCTTTCCTCCAACATGGCCTCCTGTAAATCCATTGTGGCACTCCCATAGTATGTCTTGTCTCTCGTTATCTAAGACACACCTATCAAGGATACTATCTAGGCCCAACTTATACAATTTCCATGCAATCAATTGATAGTCCACTGCTCTAACCACCATATGATGTTTTTGAGTTGTGGAGTACGTTTCTAGGCAGGCCCCTATGTTTAAGAAGACTACTATGTCTTCTAGGTATTCTAGTATGGCCTCAACCCGAAACAGGTCTACATCTGGGAGATGATCATCGGCTGCTCCGCCACTTTCTCATCACTCTAATCTAGATAGGTGATCATGGCCCACATTACATCTTCGAGGTTTAATGATCACCTCAAATGAAAATTCCTGAAACAGTAACAACCATCGATAAATTCTTCCTTCCAAAAGAGGCTTGTTAACTTGATATTTTAACGTAGAATGATCAGTAAAGAACTTAAAATGAGAGCCTAACAAGTAATGTTTAAACTTCTGCATAGCATAAATCATAGTTAAACCCTCCCTTTTTGTGGTTGTATAGTTGCGCTCAACTTGTGACAACTTCTGGCTAGCGAAGTAGATAGGATTATCCATGGATCCCTCCCCTGGTTACGCTAAGATGGATCCTAGGGAAATACCTGATGCACCTACGTGCACATGGAATTCATTTTCCTAGTTCAGAAATATCAGAAAAGGTGTTGTGCTAAGCTTTTCCTTTAGGATGTCGAACGCTTTATCACACTCTGGCATCCACTGGAACACTTTTGACTTCTTTAGTAGACTTTCCAGAGGTGCAGTAATGTTTGCATACCTTCTAATAAACCTACGATAGTACCTTGTGTGCCCCAAAATGGACCACAATTGTTTGGCGCTCGTAGGCGGTGGTAGGTTCACAATAACTGCAAATTTGGCTGGGTCTACCAATACTCCATCTCGACATTCTATGTTGCCTAACAAATTTTTGTATGGAACATGAAGGATACACTTTCCGAGGTTCAAATATATCTACGATTCCCTGCATTTATCAAATATGAGACGTAGCAGCGCTACGTGTTCCTTGAGCAGACTTTATACTGTTCAATCATCCATATAAACTTCTATAAACTTTTGAATAAATTCTCAGAAAGCCATTATTACAATCTGGGAAAAAAATGTAGGGGTGTTCTTTAGGCCGAAGGGCATCACATTTTATGCAAATGACCCTCATTCTATTATGAATGTGGTCTTATTTTTGTCTTCTTCAACAATCCTCACTTGGTGATACTCTGAAAATCCATCTGTAAATGAGTAAGATTATTTCCCCGCAACCTGTTCTAGAACCTCGTTAGTAAAAGGTGTTGGGAAAGGGTCATGCACACAGGAAGATTTAAGGATTCTGTAGTCTACACATACCCTAATGTCCTCTGTACCTTTCTTTTTCTAGATGACTATTGGGCTAACCCATTTTTCTTCTTCCACTGGAAAAATACGTCCAGCCTCAAGCATTTTGTCTATTTCCCTCTTAACCTTCTCTTTCACTCTGGGGTTAGGGTGATATGGTCTATTCCATACAATTTTTGATCCCAGTTTTAGTTCAATATTCATCTCGACCATAGCTCCTTTAACCCCTTTTAGCTCTGAGAACGTTTTTGGGAATAAGTCCTCATACTCCCTCAATAGGCTATGTATTTCTTGACTAGTTTGCTCATCCCAATAATCTCCTACCATATCTATCTTAGGTTTATCTGTAGTTCCTATATCGACTTTTCACAACTTCAATGGATAATTATAAGAACTATCAGTATGGTTGGGTATGGTCTTCTGAATCTCTATGCTTCCTTATGTCTCCTTAATGGCTACGTTTCTCAATTCTTCAAACTTATCCAGGTTTTCCAGATCCTTCTCAATCTTATAACATTCTATAGATGTCTTGTCCATGTCTAGGTGAAGGTTAGACTAAAGTGATTGGCTATGCTTTGCACATACCACTGGGTCTGATTTCTGTTCACTAGCATCGATAAAAAGGAATTCTTTAATTCTTTGCAGGACTATCTTGTAAACGAGAAGTCCTTGCAAAATTGATCTGCCAACATTTTCCAGTCATTGGTCTATCTTCTAGTTTCTTCATGCATATACCAAGATTTAGGAATCGAACCTAGGGAATGGGGAAATACTTGAACCCACAAGCGAGATGGTATTTTCGCAACTTGCCACTATCTCACGCATTGTTCAATATGTTCTTTAGGATATGACTGCCCATTGAACAATTGCGTAACTTGGAAATCCATCAGTATCTCTGATTCCAGCTGCTCCTTATCTTGAAATCTATATTGGATAGTTTGCTTCACATCCTCCCAATTCTTAATCAAGGCTTTGTGACTAGTCCACCATCTAGTAGGGGTGTTCTGGAGGGCTAAGTCTAGAACTAAAATCCTTTGATCCTCCACTATCTTTTCTTCCATGCTAACTAGAAAACTCTCAATTTCTAAGGTACTATCATATATCGAGTGTTCTCTAACCTCGGTTCCAACCCATCTAGTTGCTCTGACAACTATTTCATATGAACCTTGCTGCCAACTATCAAATGCTAGTTTTTAATATTTGTCTGTCGATTGTATGCTCCTCCAACTTACTGATCCATTTGCAGTAGGATTTATGTAGTCTTCTCTCATACCTGTTGTTACAACATATAATTGATCCAAATATTCTCCTTCCATATTGTTTTTCATTGGCTCCATGTATCGAGGGCCTACATATGGATCCAAGGGCTGAACTACTTTTATTCTATCTTCTTTGAATTCCATATCATCCCTCTTTAGGTCAATGACAACATAATTATCATAGGCCCAGTCGACACCAAGTAGTGCAGGATAAGAGTCCTTATCCCCCATGATTTCGATCACCTCAAAATCAACTACAGTCTTCACTCTCGCAACATCTATTTCCACATTCTCCAGTATTCCTATTGGAAAAATACAATACTGATTGTCCATTCTTATCTGGATTGGGTAATATGTCAACTAGGGTTTCCCTAAAGCTTCCTAGTCCTTTTTAGGCAGTATGTTAACATCATATCCTAGATCTAACATAACATCCTTAAACTCAAAATCATCTAGCTGGGATGCTAATCTAAAATATTTTCCAGTCCATATTTTCCTCTTTTCACTCTCTGAGTATTATTCTGAGGAAGATTAGTCCTTATTCTAGTTTTTGGAGATTCTTCAGTTCCTAGGACTAGGTACAGGGCATTTTACAACTTTTATGTTAGCTGGTCATTCCCAAGAATATCAGAAAATAGATGAAACCAAAGGTCAAATACATTTTGTGACTGCTCATCTTGTCTTATCAGAACTATAAGGTTTCGGGGTGCAAGGGGTGAAGCAGGGACTTGCACACTCCTAGGATAAACAATAGGCTGAGGGGAGTTTTCTTCCATATTAGGGCCAGGGATACTCTGGAATAATTATATTTCATTTTTAAAGAATAGCTTATGTTTCTGGATTTGAGGAAGATTATCAACATATACGCCAGTCTTTGGTCCTCCTTGAGTAACAATATTAAGGTTAGGTAGTTGTCCTTTAATGACTATATTTATCTCTAATCTTATAATATTAGTTCCTCATTGATGTACTCAATCTTCCCATTTTGAAATTAGCTCTGGGACGTCTTCAGTTGCGTGCCCATTGGTTTTGTAGTGAGAGCACCATGGCCACCTTGGGTGAGGAAAATATCTATCCATGTGGCCTTTCTCATCACAGTTGTAGAATCTACTTGGTCCTCTTCCCCCGGTTCTTCCTCCTCTTAAGTATCCTCCAGCTCCACCTCTTCAACCTCTTCCTGGTCCCTAAGGGATTTCATTCACCCTGAATGATGTTCAATCTAGTCTATCCGCAAGTGCATCCAACACTCTACATTGATTTGTAGCATGTGTGGTAGATGCACAAAAATTACAATGTACAGTGTTCGGTACTATTGAATACTTATGAATAATGGGGCACTGTATTGGCCCATTCCCATTGATTCAAAAAATATCGCAATACTCAACTAATGTCGATGCTTGATTATCTGGAAAATCATGATACGGGGTTGGGTTATGGAATGGTAAATTCACAGATACTTGCACAACTCCTCACGTGGGTCCTAGTGAGGGACCCATCAGATTTTGAGGAGGTCCCATTCCCCTCATCCATGGACATTCGTTCACCATATGTCCTTTTGTGTAACATCTGGTACACCAGACTTGTGGTTGTCCTAGTCTGGGTATTTCCAATTATTGAATCTTCTCTGTAAGCACTATTATTTGTCCTTGTAGTTGCGCCAAATTTGCATCTGTTGGGGTTCTAGTCACTCTCGGGCTCCCCAGATATCCTGCCATGGATTCAATATTCATTGATTTCTCCAAGGCATCTGTCAAAGTGTCTATCCATTGTTGCATTAATGAAATTTGTCTCAGAGGTGGAAATCCATGGATATACCATTCTCTTTGATGTTCCTCGTGAGTTGGATGCACTCACCTCCCTATAGCATCTTTAAAATTCTGGCTATATTCCTAGGCCGATTCACCTTCCCTTTGATGAATTTTGCACAACTCAGACAAAGCTTGTTGTTCTGGCTGAGGTAGCTTAAACTCTGCTATGAATTTTGTCCGTACTTGGTCAAGTGTGAACACTTGACCTTGCACTCCTGGTAGTCCTAGCTCATTAGCCTTCATGTACCATTTGAGAGCATGAACTCTCAAGGTAGTCTAGAACTCGACCGATTTATTTGCGTCCAGAGTCCCTATGGACCTCCATATTGCTTCACATAAGAACCAATGTTGCTCAAAATCCTTGTCTCCCTTACCCCAAAATTCTGGGTATCGAGCAATTGAACCTCCCGCATTACCAACCATTGTTGATATTACTTCTCCTACCAAGATAAAACCTAACTGTCCTGGTTGTGATCTACCAGGGAATCCTAATATCCTGTTAGTGTTCGCACTTCATGGTTGTGATTGACTAATAGACTGTAATGGAACAGGAATAACATAATAAGGTAGTATAGAATTTACCACTTGTATATAAGAAACTTGGGGTATGGGTGATTCGGGGCTTGTGCCACTAGCTTCAGGGCGAGTTTCTTTGATTTGGGGGGTCTCGTTCCCATCCTATGGAGCAGTCTCTTCAGCTGGATTGTTGATATTTCCTGGTATCAGGGATGAATATTCTCTTCCTTCTTCAAGATCCTTGCCGACTACATTTTCCCATGCTTATACACCTTCTTCTTCTTTTCCACCCTCTTTGGGAATTATTTCTCTCTGCGCTTCTCTCTCATTTAATATTTGACTGGCCAATCTTTCCTGTCTTCTCATCTTTCGTAACTCTTCCATCTATTCTTCCTCGATTTATCCTATTTCGACTTCTTTCTGCAACTTCTCGGACTGTTTCACTGCTTCATTTATCTTACCGCACCACCACTTCTCAACTATGGTGGCTCTTTTCAAGGCTTGATCATCCCTTGAGTTCATTTATTGCTTCTCCCCCATTTGTCAAAGAACCCTCTCCCCTCTCTCACACCATGATTGCACCCCAAACTCACCCCACCCCAAGCGAGGGTGTTTACGCTTCCATCTTTGTTAGGGACATATTCAACATCCCCTCCTCCATCAAGAAAACCTTAATCCACAAGGGGATTTCTCTCAATAGTCTTCCCCTTGCGTCTTTCTTGAAATCCAATTCTGACCGTGAAACATATTGGTGATTCTCAGCTGCAAACTCGATAATGTATTCTTCTAATGTTTTATTGACCCAGAAATCACTCGCTCACGTTACCACATGATCCAACCGATGAAGTGCTGCAATATTTTATGTATCCCAATAACAGGTCTTCTTGACTCGTTCTTGGAACTCCAAAGCTACTTGGAGCCTATCTATCCAGTGGAAAATTTATTTCAAAAACTTAACCCGGAATATCCTGTACTAGTCACTCGATCTTTCTGAGTAAAAGACTACCTCTCATGTATCTTTCACAGATTTTCCTCGCAGCTCCGCTTCTTTCCATATGAAGGTGTCACAATGTTTCTCCCAACACTGGTGAATATTGGATCGGTGAATCTGCGGAAGCATTCTCCCTACAGTTTCCGTTTTAACGTAGTTCCCGACAATGGAACCATTTTGTTGGCGTGAAGTTGATCAGACCAAGGTCCTTCTCAGGTTACCAACAAAAGGTACTGAGTAGTCTAGAGCGTTGGCATTTTCATCTTCTCCGGAGAGAAGAATTCTCACCTGAAGCACAACTAATACAAGAATATAGGGAAGGGAAAGGAGAATACTTATGCATGTTTCCAGAATCTTCAAGATTCACCACATTCTTATGCAAGATGAACTAACTAAAGAATAGATCTGAACTCATTCATAACTAGTAATAGAGACAATGAAGTTGCAATAGTATTTGTAAACAGTTATAGTGTATTGATATTATCAGACATGAAGAACTAAAGAAAAGAGATAATTCATAACCATAAACAAAGAATTACACAGTATATTTGAAAATTTCAGGTCCTTCCATATATATTATCATCAAAAGAGCTTCTCGTATACAATTTGACAGATACAAGTCATTACTCTGCCACAATCTTTTTGGCTCTAGACTCATTCCTCGGAGCTCTATCTACCCATTTCCAAAAATGGATACAAATTACAATCATAGAACCTACATGGAGTAGTTGATAATCTGTCTACACCTGCCTAATACAACCAAATCATCTATACCATCTACAACAACCAACAACCCTTTTACAATTGTATACATCTCATATATATAGGTTGATTGGGATATTCTGGCTTTAGGCTTCACATGATTTCTTGTTCTTGTTCTGTTGTAACTTCTTTTGCCTTGCTGGTGTTGCGTTGTCCCTCTTTCCAACCGTTTTCTTCTTCTTTTATTTCTCCACTTTCAATCTCCTTTGTGGCTTGCACAACTTGTGTTTGACCAAAATTGGGACTGTAGTCTTCCTTGCACAACTTCTAACCAAAAATGAAGGGCCCAACAATTCACCTTCATTTGTTCTTCTTCCTAATCACTTGCTTCTTTATTTATAAAATGTAAATAATTCAAGATTGGCAACTTCATCTACTTGTGTTAGGATAGGTCCATCACTTCTTGAAACCATGATTGGAACAAAGGTACTAGAAAATGTTTGAGTAGTGAAGACTTCTTCCATTGGTGAAGAATATTTTTGCTCCACATTTCCCTCATTGGCATTGGTCTATTGTGCCAATTCTTCTCCTTCATGTCTTGTCTCTTATGTCTAGGTATCATCTTGATTTTTCTTCCTTCGTTATTATTCTCTTAAGATTCCTTTTTATATAACTCATGTTGCTTTATCTTTTCTACTTCAGCCTCATTTTTCAATTCTTCTTCTCTCTTCCTAGCATTTTCTTCTTTGGCTTCAGTTTTTTTCCTCTCGGCCTCCACAACAATTTTGGATTTTTCCTCTACTTATTGTTTCTTCTTGTCTTCTACATATTATTTGGATTTGTTTTCAGCATCGACCTTCTTTGCTGACATTTCATCTTTGGATTTAGCATCAACCTCTTTATTATTTGCTAATTCTTCTTACTTAGATGTTATGCTTCTCCTTTTTTTCTAGACTTAGATTTTTCCTTGAATTTCTCTAATACTTCCCATCTTTTGTTTTCCTATTCTTTTATCTTCTCATGAGAGGCTTGTCTTTCAGTAGTATCCCTTTCATCTTTTTCTTTATTTTTCCTCTCATTTTCCTCATCAATAGCTTGCAAATTATTCAAGACTTCTTCATAAAACAATGCTCTTATATGACACTTTCAACTTCATTCTCTTCATGCTTGTAATGAAAGGAGAGATTCATATTAACTCTATGTTTATCAACAATTCTCGGGGCATTATTTATTTCAGTTATTTCCATATTAAAATTATATTTATTAATCCCTCCTTCCATCCTGGCCCAAGTAGAATTTGTTAGACCATATATTCCTATAGATAATGGATAAGTTGGGGGTAAATTATTTTGATTCTTGATAAGGCATGCATTTAAACTGTAATACCCCTAGTCCAAACCCAAATTGTAAATGTACATATAGGCTGGTGAGCTAGGATCTTTTGGGCCTGAGTGGTTGTGTGGTTATTACACTAGAGAGCCTAGATGCTAAAAGGGAATTTATCCTATCATTGTAATATGTAATCACACTCGGATTATTAATAAAAATACATCATTGTTGTAGATGAACCACACAAAAGGGTATGGGGGGGTATAAATGCACACTAGAGGGAAAGGGGGATAAGAGTCTAGGAAGAGGGGTTAAGCCAAGGGGGATTAATCCAAGGGAATATTATAATAATATTTCCTAAGGTCTATTTTATGTGATATTTTAGCCTAATTTCCTAAAGGTGGGGAATGTATTCCCAAGTGGGGCCCATTTAGTTCCCATCATGACAAGTATCAAGTTGGGAACATGCATATATAAAGTGGGAACTTAGTGTATTTTCCCATTATTACCAATCATTCCCATCATTCTCACAATCATTCCTACCATTCGTACCTTCCTTCCATCCATGATTGGTACCTGTAACTTAGTGGAGCTTGGAGCTGATTGCAACAAGTAAACCAGGGTAGTTTGAGCTAAATAATAAGGTTGTCAAGCATGTGTGCAAACTGATGAGGAAAGTTGTCAGGCCTGCGAGGATTCTCTCTCGGTGAGACAACTGTTGGGAATTTCTTTTCCTATGTGCTAAGTAGTAGCTATGGAGGTTTGAGACTTTCTATTCGCCCTGTTTCTAAAGCCCCAAAAGGGAAGGGGGACAACCAAATTACTATTGAGCAGAGAAGGGTTACACTTCCTGGGGTGGGACAGGCTATGTGAAAATGAGAGGTTGTAGGCTAGGTGTTGAGGTTGACACCTTGACCTGAGCTTAACTTGTCTATTTGTTAGACCTTAGTGTGGCTTAGGAAGCATTGGCCCTGGTGGAGTTTTATCCCCAGCTCGAGGATGACCTACTGCTAAGAATTTATGAGCAACATATTCTATGGTTGGGAGGAATGTTTGAGTTCTAGAGCCAATCAGTGATTCACAAAAGATAAGTGTCTTCTATGTTTTTGTTATAATTATTGTGTGAATGGTTATATAAATTATGTATGTTTTATTGCACACATTTATTCCTATTTTTCATGTTTTTTATTACTTCATAGTTCCAGTCATATGTAGGGAATATTATTAATTAAATAGTATCAGAGTTAATTCTGTTGAATTTACCAGTAATGGGGACATTAAATTAGTATCATAGAGGAAATGTTTGTGTGGCATGGCCCAACTTGGGGATAGTGATTCTAGATTGTGGTATAAGAGCTCTAATTTTGACACTGGACCTGCAAGGGATAAAGATAGAGAAAAAAAGTGAAATTTGTAGAGTATGAATGCAAATTGTTTGACAAAATGTTAGAAAGAGATGTCTGTGACATGTTTGATGAAATTACTCCAGTGAAATTGGGGAAATTCTGCAAGTAATTTGAGAAGAATGAGACCAGGAGTTAAAATTTTAAATTTTCACCATTGTTTAGGAATTTTTGAACTTGAATTGAGCCAAATTTCATATTTATAGTGCAGCCATGGAATAATTAGGGGTAATTGGGTGAAATTGGGAAAAATCCCCAATTTATGTAGTTAATTTCACGGGGAATTCAACATGGCAGAGTCAAATTTCATGTACAGAAGTTGAATTGACACTTTCAAAGTTGAAATCGACCGTGGAGAGCGTAAATTCATAGATCCCATGAATATTTATGCAAAATTATAAAATTACGCATTTTTGGGCATTTTTAAAAAATTCAGAATTTTTGGGAGAATTGGAAAAAATTGGGTAGTTTTTTTTTTTTTTTTGATACGATGACATGGAGCCATGTGTCAGATGATGTGGCAGGGGTGACGTGTACTTACACAGTGGAAATTCCACAATGTCATGCCACAAGGGACATAGTGGAAGGTGACATGGAACCGTGGTGGATGGGGTGCCTACCTAACCTGTGGAACAATGATTTTGGACCCGTGGAACCTTAATTTTTTGGGGGTCCCTTGGAGGTTTTGGAAACAACCAAGGGGGGGGGTGTGTGAAATAAACATGATTCTACCATGTCATTGGGACAAAAAATAGTGGGATCCATTTCATACCCCCCATATGTTAATAGTTGGCACGTTAGGGCGGGGGGGGATGTCTTCTTGACTGTTGATCACTCATTGATCATCTTGACCCTCCATGCTTTGATTGGAACGACAAGAAAGTATGAATGCAGGGAAATGGGTTAGGGATGGGGCCCACCCATCCAGATGATCCAAGCAATATATTTCATGTGGGAAACCAAGGACTGTGGGGCCCGAAAAATAAAGTAATGCACGCCCTGTGGAGGAAAGAAAGGTAAAGTTAGTGGAGAAAGAAGTTGGAAGGGAGATAGGGATCAACAAGGAAGGAAGAGTGTGTTATATTTTGGAGGTGATATTTAGACTCAAAAAACCATGTTGTCATCCCAATCAACAAACCAATTATCCAAAATCAGTGAAAAATTCCAGAAACATTGGTGTTTTCCAGGTCATTAACTTGCAGGCCAATTTTGAAGGCCTAAACAACATTTTTTAAAGATCGAATTTGTATGAAAATATGTTTCCTCCCAAGACATATTGCTTTCTCTTCTAAAGTGATATATCTTGGAGAGATATTTTCAGTGGGATAAACTATTCGCAAAACAAATCATGTATGAGGAAGCTACAAGCCAAACAATGCAAGGTAAAAATGAAGCCCAGCTGACTTCCGAAGGCCATAACTTCTTGTTCAAAATTCATATTGGGGAACATGAGTAGTATATAGAAATATATTGAGCCATATAATATATATAGATTTATATTAAAAATTTGGGTACCTAAAAGTGCACATGCAGACATAGAAGGCATCTGTAGCATTCAATGCTAAAAGGGGGAAATTAGTCAAAACTTTAGCAAGTTGTAACTTGCATCCTAGAGCCCAAATGAATGTGAAACTTGGAAATATTGTTCAAAATTGGGTCATGAAGAAAAAAGTTGAGATCCTGTCAAAATACCAAAGGAGTTGGTGTCAAAGATGCATGGACATGGCCAAAAATTACACCCGGTTAAAAAGTGCGCAGAAAGAGTAAATGGGTATTGATCAAATGACAATAACTTTCTGCTCAAGACTCAGACTTGAGAAAGAAATAAGTCATTGGAAAGGTATTGGAAAGGGGAGTCCAAATATACACCCATAAAAGTGAATTGAGAAGCAAAATTCAAAATAAATCAAGAAGAATAATTATGATGCATTTATGGGGAAGAACTGTGCGTAATGTTTATAGATTTGTTAAATTATCATAGTCTAACAAATCCTATTGCCTACACATTTTGCAGAGAGTTAAGAGAAAAAATAGAAAAAAGAAGAATTGAGTAGTGAGGGAAGAGACATGGAAGAGGAACAAATGACTTATAGCCATTAAGATGAAGTCAGGTGGTTGTATGTCAGCATGGGTAATGTTGGGACATAATCAAATGGGCATGGAGAAGGCAAACAAGATATCATGAATTTGGTGGAGACTATAAAGAGTCTACAAAGAGATTTTTTGAGTTACAAAATTAATAATGAGAGGCTTATTAAAGATAAAGAGAATCAAGATGAAATCAACACCAAGTTGTTGCAGAGCTTGGACATAATAGAGAAGAAGGTGGATAGGGGAATAGAATCAAGCAAGTCAAAGAGCCACATATCTCATGATAAAATAAGAGAATATAGAAGTGTTTATAGACATCACCATCAGTTACCAAGGAACTCAATTATAAGGGAATACAATAGTTCAAGTCCATCTCTTGTCAGAAAACATAGCAAAAGTTTTGGTGCATATGAACTACAAGGAGGAATGAATAAATTAAACCTCTTGCATTTGATGGTGGGAACAAGCAATATGAGGATACAAAGACTTGGCTATTGGGGATGAGGAAATATTTTCAGTTTCATAATTATTCCTCACAGGAAGAGGTATAATTGAAATTTACTAGCTCAAGGGAAAAACATCAATGTGGTGGGACTAACTCATGCAAGTACAACACATTGATGAGAAGAAGATCACTCAGAGGTAGTTTAAAAATATTTTCAAAAGAAATAATTGACCAAGAGTTATTATGATATAAAGATGAGGGATTTATTTAAACTCAAGCTTGGGAGTATGACCATGGATGATTATGAAAGGATATTCTTAGAAATGTTGAAGTATGTTGACTTCATCAAGGATGAACAGGTCAAAATTCAAATGTTTATGAGTGAGATACCTTCAATATTCAGTGATAATATACAATATGATGATCCCAAGAAATCATATGAAACAATAAGGAGATTCAAGTGCCTAAATGATGACCACAAAGGAATAAAAACTTTTTAAAAGGCTTAGGAATACAAAAACAAATGTAATCTGGAGCAAAGAAAGAAGGGGCACATGTAATGTCCCCCACCTCTTGATGAAGAGTTTTGGAGAGACTTAGTGGTCTAGTCATCCCCACTAGACCATAGTCTCATGCAACATGGGGAAAAAGTTAGCTAACTCAATGTTATATTTTGAAGTTGACTTGAAAAAGTAAAAAGTAACTCATTGGAGGATTAGAGTGCTTCAGTTTGAGTTAGGAGTTGAACCTCAGGGTTAACTTAACTCGACATAAGAATAAAAAGAAGTATAAAAGAAATCCTAGGGCGCACCTCTCATCTCATCTTGGATCATATTGAATTTGGCTATTGGGCTCTTGAGCACATAGTTTTGAGGGTTTTGAGAATACAAACCCTAGAGAACAATCCAGTGGTGAACATTTCCACTCACCTTCTTCCAAGCTTGGTCTCGGGGATGAAACACTCCGACCACACCATTCTATAGTAGTCATAGGTACCATCATCTATTCAGGAGGGTAGGAGGTCGTACCCTTGAGGGTTTTCCAGAAGGTGGCACATCATTCCTTTTAGAGGAGCTCAATCCAACTTATTGACAGGGTCTATTGACATTCTAACACCTTGGTATTACTTGCAGGGCGTTGTTCATCATATTTGGATTATTTTGTGAGGGTTACTCTTTCTAGATTATTATTTGGAGATTTGGGATATTTTTGAGAGAAGGAGGGCACAACTGTGATTCAAATCTGGTCAGTTTGGAGGGGTTACACCTCAGATCTGGCCCTGATACTTCTCCTAGTGGCTTGTGGTGGCTCGATCTATCTTTGTAGAGAGTTTCAATGTATTTGGAGGCTTCCTCTATCAGGTTCGTGTGATGGGTCCTAAATCCCTTTAACTCAACAACATGAACCAAACCCGCCACTGAGGCCCAATTAGACTCTGCAACGATTAATGGTGGAATGGTTCTCCAGATCTTGCGATCCGACCAAAATAATCGATGGGATTTACATTTTCTTGTGAAGGTTCTCTCCTTCAGTTCATACATTCTCTTTTTTTGTTTTTCTCTTAGGAAAGACTGATATAATATGAAGTCGGTATAAACCAACTAAGTAACAAAGTGGGAACAAACTAACTATTGGAGAAGAGGCTGAGATAGGGATAACCCTTTACTCGAGCATCCAGGCAATGATCATATACCACAGGCCTAATACTAATATGTTAACCGTGTGGATAATCCAATTAGTGACCGAGATACAAATTATCAAAATAAAACATGCATGTGATAAATAATGGCAAGTAAAATAATTCACTCAACTCTAATCATCAATCACATAATAACACAAATATTAATTTTCATCATTAAGGAAAGAACTGTAAAACATTGCATCAGATATCTTATCAATAGATTTAATATATCTTACTCGTTACTACATCCATTCATGAGACGAGATAGGAAATAACTCCTCTCCACATCCAATCATACATGCATTTGATGAAAACTTAAACTTGTCTCTGGTCCAGAAGGACTTCTCAATTAAAGTTAGCTCCAAAATAATTCTTAACGAAACCAAAAATGAGTGTTTCTTGCAACAACCATCGACCTATAACTAATCAGTTGATGCCCTTATTTATAACATAAATTAAATGAAAATAATGGCTAAAGTGAAGATAAGTAAAACAAAATTCAACACGTGGCATTCTCTCATATTAGTTTGTCTAAGAGTCATCTCAAGATATAACTTAAGAGGGTGACTCTTCTCGTAATCCGCCCACTTGAGGAACAACTCCTCGCAGGTGTTGGCGTATGGGAATCTATGGTGTTCCATCAGAGCCACGTAAATATCTCTTATCTCTACCACATGTGTTCGATACTTGACTAGACTGGCACTTAACTGTTGCAGCATAACCCGATCTTTGATCGGATGTTCCATAAACTATCACACCTGACCTGGTGCTATGTCTATCACCTTTTCTAGTTCTTCGGCCCATGCTGAGTCTTGCTCGATATGCGATTTGACTATGTTGCGAAGGTCGATAAATTCATCGGGTGTGCCAAAATCAAGGTGTCTGACGTCTTTCATCACCTGATTGATCTTGATCTAGTGTTTCTTGCACTTGGCCCATTTCTCTTGAATTTCCCAGTGTGGTTCCCAAGACATTTTTTCCCAATACTCGACCGATTTCTTTATGTGATCAAGACTGCTTTCGTTCAACACCTGAATGTCGTGTTCTTATTTATCTTGGCCCCCTTGGACTCCACCAATGTAGTCGACTCTCTCCATGACTTGCTGCGCTTTCTCATACCACCGCTCCATATCTTTTCACATCGCATGTTCCATGAGGGTGTCCTCCTAGAGCTCGACTATCCTTGCTATGAATAGGTGTCGATCATCTGTGAAATTGCTATAGGCCTCCTTGAGTTCTCTCATGAGGTACACCATAGCCTGTGTGGTGTCCTTATATTACTTAGCCAAGTGGCACAAATGTTCTAGTTCCTTTAGGGCGGCGATCATCTCCTTTTCACCTATTTTATCTCTGTCTAGGGTGGCATCTGTGATTTCCATCCCCGCGCTAATGAGTTCATACATCTTAGCATGTTCTGTGTTGATCAGATTTTCCTCTCTAGCGATGAGGATGGAGCGATTTGAAGTGATCCTCCTCTTCTTGGTGGTCCTCTGGACGATAGATTTCCTTTTCCTATCATAAGCTATGGAATGTATGTCAGCTACTTCATCCATGGGTTTGGGAATCTTTTGATCCCCCCGTGTGAGTGTATTCCCCAAACTTTTGATGGTGTATACCTGTTCAATATTGGGTTCTTGAACTTCCTCATTGTGCTTTGAAGGTCTGACTTCTATTTGTCTTTCATCGGAGGTTTGAGTACTGATTGAAATAGAAGTGTTGGGGATAAACTCAATACTTACTTTCTCATCGACCGCTGAGACATCGATTTCCTACTGCAGGGATCCTTCCTTTGGCTCGTCCGACCTTGGTTCACCCTTCGGACTGTCTGCTTTGGTCCCTAGCGCATTAGGCATTTTAGTGTCTAAGACACTCTCGAATTCCTTTTCTTTTTGTGGGACCTCCTAAATTTGGGCATCGAGGTTAGGAGAAGATGTCTTCTTAGGTCCCTTTTCTTCTTCGACATGCACAGGGGTCCCAAGAGATACCCCTGGGCTCTCATCATCGTCATATATCTTTATCATCTCACTTAATGGATTTGATGCACCGGTCCTTTGTGATTCTTGGACGATCTCTGGCCAATCCAAAACACCTGTCGGTGATCCGACCGGTGGAGTTGTGAAGTCAGGGTCATCTAACCCAGTAATTTCATCAAGGTCATTGAATTCAGGGCCGCTTGGTCCCGTCTGGATTTCATCCGGGTTGTCGACATAGAGCCTTGGCATATTTATGATGTCTGAGTCATTTTGCAGATGATCCATTATCCGCTGCACATTTTATATCATGAGTAACACCCTCTCCCATGCATCTTGAGATTTGGGGGAACTTCTATCTTGCACCGGGGTTCCATGGGGAATCTCTACTGCTTCAACTGCTAACTAGGGGGCTTCTGCTACTTCGGTCGCTACCATTTCTTCTCTGGCCCCGAGGGATCCTTGAGCCGATTTTTCTATGACTGTTTCTTTTTCATCCAGTCTCATGGCTCTGAACTTGGTGATTTTTGGGTCGACCATCCTTTCCACCACTTCATCCCAGTCTTGGGAATTTTCGGTGAATACCTCATCTTTGAAATTGTCATGTGCATATGGCCAGTAGGACGACACTTGCGATGCATGATTCAAAACTAAACCCCTTGGGTCATGTTTTTGGAAAAGGACGGTCTATAATCGGAACTACAATTGGCTCAGTCCTTCATACTTGGCTTGAGAAGTGTCTTTTACTAGGTAGAAACCTATATGGAATCCATAGGGTATAACTTCCCACTTCTTATCTTTTACCAGGGTAGTGTTTTAACCTTGCAGGATGGATTGGTAGCATATTTCCCCCACAACAAGCCCATCAGGAACGTGTGCTGGTAGGAGATGAGCTATTCCAGTGGCCCTGAATACCCTGATGTAGGTATCATGTTTGTCTAAATACCGGTGGCCTACTTTTGCTATCACCTTTTTCACCCCAACTGATAGCCTTGGACACTCTTTCTTGAAAAGGATAAAATGGATGTGAGTGATGAATTCATCATAGATGAGGGAGTAGGATTTTTTGTACATGTTCTCCCATAAGATGCTAAAATATACATGGACCAAGAGTTCTGAGGCGTCGCAACTCAAATTCATGGAGGCAAAGACATTTCTAGTGCACATGTCGTCCAACAAATACGAAGCCATGTAGAAGGATGGAGTCTCTCCTTCCTTCTACATATGAGCTTGTTGAATGAAAATGCTCAACTGTTTTGAAATGATGGCACCCCAGTTAAAACCTCTCCCAAAAATGGCCACAGTGTAAGCTAGAGGCATTCAAGCCTCTGAGAACCTGGAACAATCTTTCTCCCCATATAACCAACAAATGAGGGCCATTAGATAGATATATGACTCCCTTAAGTTGGTCGTCTGGTACCAGCTGGAGGTCTGATTGGTGTACTTTTTATCTTCTCTCCACCATGAAGCCACCACCCAGCCGGTGTCATGGTGCTCATAAAAGTTGACGACAAAATCGGTGTCCAGTCTCTCTTCCTGGTCTCTAAGCTTGTAATAATTTTTCACCTCTACTGGAAGGAAAACCTCTACACACTCGCCATTGACGTCATTAATCAAACAATTTTGCATCTTCATGTGGTCGATGAGCCACTTTAGGAGTTCTATGCAGGGGAGCACTGGAGTTCTTCTTGCCACCATGTGAAAGTATGATCTTCGAATGTTTGGAAAGATTTCATCATCAAGCTTCCTCATATCAGAGTCATTGTGCGGGATATATTCTGGGAATTCTTCCCTGCTGATCTTCTTGAAGAGTTCTCCCCAGTGTGGGAGTAATGCCTTGCCCCCTGTGTTTTCCTATGTGTCTCCAAAGATCGGAGGTTGAGTAAAAATATTCTTGGTGGACATTCTGATGACTGGATCCGGCCTTGGAGCAAATTCTTATTGTTTTGTTGGCCCTAGGGATGAGCCTTCTCCTACCTCTAGTTCCTTTAGCTTAGGTTCTCTCGATAATCGCCTAGTGTTTGGATTTGTTGGAGGTATTGTTCCTACAAATCGAAATAAAATCCTTTAGGGCCTGTGCACAGAGAGATATTATATATATGAAGCAAAAACATAGAAAATCCAGACTGGTACATACCTGTAATGCTTGCTAAACTTTGTAGTTTGATACTCACGGGGGGCTTGAAAGATTTTTGAATTTCTCGTCTCGCTCCTATGAATTCTCTGAAACTCTTTTGCATGCAGAATGATCTTGTTTATAATGGATCGAAATTATTTAACAGGGAATAACTTATCGATCATATCAACCAATTAATTCTGGTGATGAGTGAAATTCAAACAAATCTACTGCCGAATATCTACAATTTAATTCATCATGGGTTGACAGTGGAGGCACGTAGGGTGAAGTGTTCTATCGGTAAATTCAAACAGTTCTATTGATTCACGCATGAATTAGCAACTAATGCAAGATTTGGAATTGATTATTCTCTTAAATTCTCCATATCACAATGTATCCATCACTAAAATGTCCCATCGTGTCTCTTTCATAGTGTGTGAATTGGGAGTCGGAAATGTGTTACGGGTGTTTTCAATGTTGTTCTTTTGTAAAAAACCTCTGATGCTGATCGATTTCATCATACAGTGCTGATGTGGAAATCCTGGCTTGGGACACATGGCAATGGAAACCAATGACTCAGCTGACGAGTATTAGTCAGAGTCGGGAATTTCCTCCAGTGGTGCGTTCTTACAATAAACCTAGGATCGCTGATGCCGAAAATGTGTCAAGGATCGATGATCGGGGTAAACTCCTCGGTGTGGTCTAAATGTTCATCATGATTCATATTTCTCTAATTCCGACAAGCATTTCAAGTCTCGGCTGTCAACGATATCCTTATGTGATACTTGTTGTGAACAAAATCTTCCTTTCACCGGTAGTCAATGAAGATCGAGGCTTGGCGATTGAGGTTTTCCAAAGGATTATTTTAAACTTCTTAATTCCTTCTGATGCCGAATTTTGGAATACATCGGGTGAAACGTTTTGGTTGTTGATTCGTTATTTAAAAGTTAATCCTTTTAAGTCACGAGTTTTCATAAATTCAAGCAAACTTTGAAAGATTGAATGAGAGTGAAGTTGATAAGAAAAGGAAACATTTTTCACAATGAAGTCAAATTAAACAGTGCAAAAGATCAAGTGGTACCCAAAAAGTAAAAAATTGACATAGGATTTTTAGGGTGTGTTGAGATATTAACAAATCACAACTTACTAGGTGAAAGAAGAATCTTTGTTCCTCCTTTGGGCTCGGCTGATGCAAAAACTGTTGGAGAACCTAACTGGTTTTGAATCAAAACCTCTTTTACCTATGCATTTGAAATCCTCCGAGGTATGCCTCCAGTTCTACCTGTGGGGTTTTCAACCTTAATTCCTCCTTCTTTTCCTAGGGCCTTGACCCATGCCCTCTTTTGACAAGATTCTAGTAAATAATTCACAGGGACTATGCCCTTTTGATACCTTCACTCGTTTTCTACAGTGTTGCTCTACTGCAAGTGAGAATCCATAGCCGCGACAGATTCACCCCAACGTCACAGACCTTTCTCCGCTTCCAGTGAGTGTCCATATAGTTGAATTTTATACCCCCTCCTACTGTGCACTCATTTGATATAGTTGAATTTTATTTCGGCAGAATGCCCTGAGCGAGCGGGAGAGGAGGACGTCTGCTATTTGCAAAAATATGAGATGATTAAGGTGAAACTTACTAGCTTTGTCTCTAAGGTGAATGTATTCCTTTCCAGCTTTCCTTATTTCCCTTAAAGTCTTACCAGACCACCAAGAAGAGACTTTTGACATTTCTCTGAAGTCATTCATCTGCGTAGGTTAGATAAATAATCCTTTGAAACAAACACAGGTTCTTCAACGTTTATTTTGTTTGTATGTGAGTGACGAGTTAGGAAGAGAGTTTGCTATGTCGCATGATTTGAGGTCAACCATTTTGTTGCTTCAACACAATCTTTCAAAAGCATAGAAGTCCAAATAGAAAAAGGAAACAAAAATGCATTTCAGAATCGGCCTAGCTAACAAAAAAATCATGAAGATATGCACGCAAAACAAAATTAAATTAATTTTTTTTTTTTGAAAGTATTGTTTTAGGGCTTGCTCATTCACTGGGAGGGTGTTAGGTTCCCCCCTAGATTGTGTAACTGATAAGTTCCTACACTAATCTTATTGGCCACCTGGAAAGGTCCGAGCCATGGATTTTGAAACTTATAATGTTTGCCTTTAGGATCGTTTTCTCTGTCCCATTTCAGGACTAAATCTCTAGCTTCAAAAATATTCTCTTTAACCTTATGCTTATCAAACCAAATTTTAACTATCTACTGGTGGGGTATGAATTTTGATTTAGATTTCTCCCTTTCCTCTTCTAACATGAGCAGGGTTTCAATTCTTTATTGCATGACTGACGAGGGCTCCCCTCTGGAATCTTGGGGAAGTTGAAGAGATGGAAGATAAAGCCCGTCCGGGATAATGGCTTCCTGTCCGTATACTAGAAAGTATGGGTAATTCCCTATATCTTCCTTGGGTGTAACTCTATCTTACCATAAAGCGTTATGGAGTAGATTATGCCAATTCCTTTGGTTTTCTACAACCATTTTCTTTAATATTATTACTAGGTTCTTATTAGTTGATTCTGCCACTTCGTTTCCCTATGGATAATAATTTGCAGAGTATCTAATGATGGTTCCTTTATCCAGGGAAAAAATTGTTAATAAGGTGGAAGAAAAATAAGTTGCATTATAAAAAACAACAATAGAAGGGACATCGAACCTTGTGATTAGTTGTTGTTCTATGAATTGGATTACCACCTTCTCGCTCACATGAGTCAGAGGAATGGTTTCTACCCATTTTGTGAAATAATCAGTGGTAGTGAGTATGTACTTATGTTGTTTTGAAGAACTTAGTGTAATCTCCCCTATTATATCTAACCCCCATTGCTCAAAAGGCCTAGACACAGTCAACGATTGGAGTGGGATCACTGCCCTCTTTTTTCTCCCAGCGCTTATTTGAAAAGTTTTACATTTTTTGGCATATGTATGAGCATCCTTGAAAAAAGTGGGACAATAATAGATGACTCTTAGTGTCTTATGAGCAGTGGTGTCTCCTGCAAAATGTCCACCTGTAGGTTCATCATGGATCTCCTTCAAAACTTTTTCTGCATATTCATGTTTGAGGCATATTAAAAGTACCCCATCATAATTAACCCGAAAGAGTACCAAATTTATGAGGCGATATTGTGCATATTTTTACCTAAGATCTCTCCTTTCCCTAGGGTTGAGGTCATCTGGACAAGTCCCATGGTGTAGGAGACAATTCATTTTCTCATACCAAGACTCTTGTCATTGGGAAATGTATGAAGCTTCACCACACCATAATGCCATTTCATTCTCCCATCCGAGGTCTTTATTTACTTGTTCCTAAGCTTCAGTTGCCAGTTTGCATAACCCTTGTCCTTTGATTAGTTTAGCAGGTTTTATGTATAAATCAAATTCTTGGACTACTTCCATCATGTTTCCTCTTCTTCCCCCCATCTCGTATTGGGTAAATAGGGATCGAACTGTAGGGTGAGGCACGATTACTTTGGTGTGATTCTTGAGGATGTAAGATCTTAAATGTTTTACTGCCTTATAAACCGCATAAGCCTGCTTGTCGATGGCAGGATAGTTGAGTTCAACACCTTGGAGGTTAGTTCTCATGAATGAAACAGGGGCTTCTTTTTTGTCATCATCCATCTGAGTTAATACAACGACTAACGATTGGTCGGAAGCAAAAGTGTAGAGAAAAAAATCTTTGTTGAAACTGAAACTTCGCATCACTGGGGCTTGAGAGATAGAGGTTTTCATCTTGCTGAAATCCATCTTTCATTCATCATCCCACTTAAACTTGTCATCCTTATGAATAATCTTTTGTATATGTTTGATAGTTTCCATGAAATCGGGAGTGAATTTCCTCACAAAATTGATTTTCCTTAAGAACGACTGCATGGCCTTCTTGTTGTGAGGTAACGAAAGATGAGATATCGCTTTAATTCTTTTTGGTTCTATGAAAATGCCTTCTTGAGATATAATGTGGCCTAGAAACTTTCCTTCCTCGACACCGAAAATAGTTTTCTTAGGGTTTAAGGATATTTCGTATTTCCTACACCTTTTGAAAATCTGGGTTAAGTGTTGGATGTGATCTTCTCTGTTCTTTGAATAAACAATTACATCGTCCAAATACACTACTACGCACTTGTTCATTAGTCCCTGAAATTCCACGTCCATGGCCCTCTGTAAGGTCTCTCTTGCATTAAATAACCCAAAAGGCATGCGTTTGTAAGTGAAAGTTCCCCACTTGGTTCGGAAGGTAGTTTTCAAGCGGTCTTCTTCTGAAACTAAAACCTTCTTGCACCCTAAGAAAATGTCTAGTAAGGATAAAATTTCAGAGCCAGACATCATCTGTAGGAGTTGCTCCATTGGTGGAACTGGGTGGTTGTCCTTTTCTGAAGCTCTGTTAAGATTTCTGAAATCTACGCATAAGCAAATCTCCTTGACTTTTTCCTTACAGGAACTAAATTAGCTACCCATGCAGAGTGTCTAACCTCGAAGATAATTTTGGCATATAACAATTTCTTTAACTACTGACACATCAGAGGCTCCAGGGAAGGGTGATACTTTCAAAGCTTCTGTTGAAAGGGTTTCACTTCAGGATTTAACGGGATAGTGTGTTGAATGATATGGGTATCATAAGTTTTCAGATATTGGTAGGACCATGCAAAGACATCTTGATACTATTTGAAGAGTTTGAGATAGACTGTCCTTTCGTCCTTAGATATGGTCTTGCCAAGGTTTACGTTTTTTGGGTTTTCTGGGGTTTTGAGATTTATAGTTTCATGCATGTGTTAATATCCAAAGAACTAATTACAAAAGCACCACAATAGATATAGAATAACAATATGAAAAATCTCTTTTATTACTATCAAACCCTTAGGGTAGGGAAACACCATACAATGGATCCTATTATGGAAGGGATTCTCTCATGTTCACTTGCCTCTTCAAGGGGGCATCCTCCTATTGAGATACAACTCACAATACAATAATTCTCTTCATATCCAATTACATTGCTTGAACCACTTTATATAGTGATACCATCACCTAAGAACATTCTAGAGGAGGAATCTTCTAGAAGTAGAACCTTATAAGAAGTCCTCTTACATTTATTATATCTAATTACCCATTTATTATATCTAACTACCATAGTGGGCCTTATTTAATAATATAGTGGACTTAGTCCACCTTACATTGAATGGCCTCCACTATTATCACTATGGGTCCTCTGGCCTCCCCCCACTACCTCTCTAGCTACCTTACATTCCATCCCCCTTATGAAAGCGTTGTCCTCAACGCTTTATGTACAACCATATACCAGGGTCCCATGGATAAGTGTGAACCATAGTGCTGAAGCAGACTAGAGAACCAGGGTCCCAATGAGAAATGGAAGTCATCATGCTGAAGTAGTCCAACCCGCCATTATAAACCAAGGTAACATGTCCAAGTGCTCATGTGAATTCCACACGGAATATATCAACACCCAATAACCAACTGAAAATGATGCTCCCAATACTGACACCTATCATGTGGATCCAAATAAGAATATCCAACCACATAGTGGGAAAGGGTCAACACTGAATCTGGAAAGAAAAATACCATTGTAGAATATGCAGGCTAGACGCTGGTAATCATAACTATCTCTTGATGTGGGACATTGATGTTCTCTGCAGAAGGTGGAGTAAAGTCATCAAATAAAATATGGAAGTGGTTGTCATCCTAGAAATTAAAACTATTCATATACCAATCATCACAATTGGCATCGAGATCATACCAAGCATATATTTCTTGATTATATTCATCCTTGATGTTCGCCATAAGAAATATCTCCTGCATGTTATCCAATGAATCTTGAATACTACGAAAACTATCATTGAGGCCATCTCCAAAGACATCCAATTTTCCATTCAATGTGTCATACAATTGGGATTTGAATGCTTCAAGAATTTATTTGAGGGTTTGAGAGGAAATATCCATCTGATCACCCTATGAACTCTTTGGTCCCATAACCATCATGAAAAAACCAAAAAAATAGACCAATAAGTTACGACAGAGAATAACGGATTTTTCTGGAAAAACCCTAAAAAACTGTTGAATTTAAAATGCTCATAACTTCACTTCCTGGACTCCGTTTCGGTTGATTTTATTTTTAAAATTGGGTGTTTTTCTGAGAGGAAATCATATCTACAATCATTTTTTGCAATTTTTTTCACAGAAATATACCAAAAATTTATGGAATGTCGCGACCCTCTTTTTTTTCTCCGAAAAAAAAAAAAAAAAAACCTGCAAAAATAAAAAATATTTGCCCACAATGTCTGCCAAGGAAAGTTCTATAATACCACTTCTTAAGTACCTATACTAGATCTGAAAATATACTTCGATAATACAAAGAATAAACCATTCACCATAACATTAACAGAAGAAATAGAGAAAACACTTGAGGTAGGACAACACCATACAATGGATCCTATTATGGAAGGGATCCTCTCCTATTCACTTGCCTCTTTGAGGGGGCATCCTCCTATTGAGCTACTTCTCCAAATACAATATTTCTCTTCGTATCCCATTACATTGCTTGAACCCTCTTATATAGTGCTACCATCACCTAAGAACATTCTAGAGGAGGAATCTTCTAGAAGTAGAACCTTCTAAGAAGTCCTCTTATATTTATTATATCTAACTACCATAGTGGGCCTTATTTAATAATATAGTGGACCTATTCCACCTTACATTGAATTTCCTCCATTATTATCACTATGGGACCTCTGCCACCCCCCCTCCCCCAACTACCTCTCTAGCTACCTTACAGCATGTGACATGAACTACCGGTCTTTACCTTTTTAGACCCCTTAAACCTTTCCTTTAGGTCAAAAAGGTTTTATAAATTAGCTATCCCATTTGGTATCATGTGGGACTTCGATTTGTCTGAGAATTGACCTCTTTTTATTGTTCTTGGAATACTTCATCGTCAATAGCCAAGTCTTTGAAATTATCTTGGTTAGTCAAAAAGTTTATGATCTATTCATCTCCTTCAAAGACCTTCCAATTAGAAATATTTTTGGGCACCGATGGTTTGTAGAGAAATTCCACAGTAAACCGAGAGGCTTCATAATATTCTAGAGGTGATAGTCTTGAAGCAACGGTGGCCAAAGAATCAATAAGAATGTTCTTTTCTCTAGGAATCGCTGAGATGTTGAAAGCTTCAAAATTCTCTATTAGCTTGTGTACTTCCTGTTGGTAATTCTTCAGATGTGGGGAGTTACAATGTATAGTGTTCCTTATCTGTCTGACAATGATTTCAAAATCTCCGAAAACCTTCAATTCTTGGACGTTTAGGTATATGGCTTTCTTTAGCCCTTGTACTAGAGCTTCATACTCGGTAGTGTTATTTGTGCATTCGAATTCTAGTCTACAATACAAGAGATGTCATTTTCCCTTGGGATTAATGAGGATACACCCTGCCCCTGACCCTTCTTGCGATTTAGATCCATCAAAATATAGGGTCCAAACTTTTGGGCAACATGTATTAGCTTCCCCTTCCCTATTACTTTCCTCTTTTCCTCCTACTAGTTCTGTGATTTCTAATGCAGGTTCTTGGCAGAAGAGGGTTTTTTCCACCATTGTTGTCAACTCCTCTTGAAAAATCATTTTAGATTTCTGAGTGAAAGTGACATTAGATGAGAGAAGGGAGAATTTCCTGAAGTAGGAATCACATAAGTAATTGCCTATCATAGGGAAATCTGTTGATGAGGGTTTGTTTAGGGTTTCTAGGTCAGTGACAATATGTTTCAGATATCTTTCCCTGTCAATTCTGATCATATTTTTGTGTCCCTTTAATGGTATCCAAAGATGTGCCCATTCTATACTAAAGTATCTGTTTAACTTCTCAGACCAGGATCAACTTAATAATAGTCCATAAGATTATAGGATATCTACTACAATGATGTCAATCACTTGCACAAACTTAGGATGTGTCGCTATTCTGATCATTACATCTTTGAGTTATCCCATGACCTTGACCTGGGTTCTGTCTAGCTGTATTACATGTTTGTCACTTTTGAGAGGGACCACATTTAGGTTTTTACAAATAGACAAACGCATAACATTAGAGGATGCTCCTGAATCGACCAAACAGTTATGGAGGTTTCTGTTGAAGACTTCAAATGTTAATAGGAATGATGGAACACATTTTTTTCCTTTCTTATCTTCAGAGAAAGCGTTCACGGTTGCCTTATTCCCTACATCTGTGTGGGTTAGATTCCTTCCTGGGTCAGTGCTGGTCGTAGGGTTTTTTACTGATTCCAAATCTTGTATCAGGAAGTCTTTTTGCTGAGGGATTATACATGTGTCCATGACTGAAATATTAGCCTTCAAATTTTTTAGATCTTCTACTATGTTGTAATCAAGCTTGGGCGATTCTCAGGTATGGATACTTATAGGGTTCTTATAGGAACAATAAGGTGCTTTCGGGTGATCGAGAGTTGATCTTCCTCCCAAAGTTTGGGTACTAGCATGGTCATTTGAGACAGGTTGACCTTTACTTCGCGTTTGCACCACCGAGACCTCTATGGGTGGTTCTTGAGAATCAAATAGGTCGTCGGAAGGCATAATTAGGTCAGGATCCCATATCAGCATGGTCGTATCTTCTGGTGGATCAATTTCTTCTTGATTAGAAACATTTATAACTGAACCTCTTGATTGTTCCATAAGGGAGACTTCGTCTAGAAATTAGTTGGCCATCAAATTCATAGCATGTACCCATTGAGGGTAGTCTCTTTCGAAGTGGTTTTCCTGGTGATAAGTACAGAAAGAGTTGGATGCTACGTTTCCTAGATCGATGTTTAAGTTGGTTGGGGGAGGTTCAATTTATTTGAACAAGGGATTTCTTTTAAAGAAAGGATTATAGGGCCTTTGACCTTGGTTTCCCTCCCCTACACTTCTTTCCATGTCTATTATTTTGTTTGATGACTTCTTAACCATGCGTTCTAGGTCTTCTATGTCTCCATTACCCTTTTCAGGACCCTATTTTGTTTGTTTCCCTAGGGGCCTACTGAGCAATAGTCCTCTCCGAGGAGGGGGTTGAACTTATTTCTTAAATAAGGAGACCTAACTTTCTTTGCATCCTTTTATTTGGAACTCTATCGTTTTGGATTCTTCAAAATTCTCAGCCAGGGTTCGTTTGGCAGTCCTCTTCACAAACATGGAAATAAAAGCTGGGAGAGCATTACCGTATACCTTGATTTGCAACTCTTGAGTAGGTTTAGCTTTGGGATGGAATTTGTTTAAGATGGTGGTAAATATTTTATTAAATTCTTTGACCCTTTCCTTCGAACTCATGGTGGCAACGAATAACTCAGCCATCAGATCTCATGTAGTAGTTTCTTCTACAAATTTATCTAGAAAATAATTTTGGAATTTTGTCCAACTAGTTATGGATCCTATAGGTAAGTTAAAATACCACGTGGAAGTTGAATTCTCAAAAGTGTAGGGGAACAACCTGCAAACTACATCTTCATGCTGGACATTCACCAGTCTGATAACCGATATGAATTTCTTGATATGATCTTCAGGCAGTCCTGAGGTTTTTGGGTCGAATTTAGAAAGTAACTTCTATGGATGTAAGGAAAGGTTATGGACTCACCCTGGATGGACAAAGTGTCTCTGGCCATCCAAGGTTGATTTTTTTGAGGTGGGTTTCCCCTTTCTTCATCATGGTCGTTGTTTTCTTCCATATCTTCGGATCATGAGTTAAAGTATTTTTTTCTTCCAAAAAATTGACCGACTCAGAGACGTCTCCAACTAGCGTTTCAGGGAGAGGATGTTTGATTTTGGTGATTGAGAAATCTATTAGGTATTCTATTGTGTGCACAAAGACAAGGTCCGGGGTATCAACTACTGGCCTTCTTATTTTTTGTCTTCGAGGAAGTATCAGAGATAAGGACAATGCACTGATATATTGGGTGTATGCTCTCATGATCCTTCTAAATTGATTTAATTTGTCATGAGGAAGAGCATAAGGTATATTAGGGAACAAACGTTCTTCCTTGGGCTAGGGTGAGTTACTCATTTCAAGAGTACTCAATGTGTGTGGGCTATCTTGGGAATGACTAGCCATGCATGTGGGTTGTTTTGAATCTACAGGTTGTCTAAAATATTATATGGAATATGTATTCAACCATTCATTCTTCAGGCCCTCCTTCTAGTGCCAATTCTATTGATGGGTCCTAAATCCATTTAACTCAACAGTAGGAACCAAACCCGCCACCGAGGACCAATTAGACTCTACAATGTTTAATGGTGGAATGGTTCTCCATATCTTGCAATCCGACCGAAATAATCGATGGGCTTTACGTTTTCTTGTGAAGGTTATATCCTTCAGTTCAAACGTTCTATTTTTGTGTTTTTCTCTTAGGAAAGACTGATATAAGATGAATCCAATATAAAATAAATAAGTAACAAAGTGGGAACAAACTAAACTACTGGAGAAGAGGCTGAGCTAGGTATAACCCTTTACTCAAGCGTACAGGCAATGATCATCTACCACAAGCCTAGTACTAATACGTTAACCATGTGGATAATCCAATTATTGATTGAGATACAAATTATCAAAAGAAAACATGCATGTGATAAATAATGGCAAGTAAAATAATTCACTCAACTCTAATCATCAATCACATAATAACACAAATATTTATTTTCATCATTAATGAAAGAACTGTAAAACATTGAAGCATATAACTTATCAATAGATTTAATATCTCTTACTCGTTACTGTATCCATTCATGATACAATATAGGAAATAGTTCCTCTCCACATCCAATCGTACACGCATTTGATGAAAACTTAAACTTGTCTCTGGTCAGAAGGAATTCTCAATTAAAGGCAGCTCCAAAATAATTCTTAACAAAACAAAAAATGAGAGTTTCTTGCAACAACCATCGACCTTTGAATAATCGGTGGATGCCCTTATTTATAACATAAAATTAATTGAAAATAACAGCTAAAGTGCAGATAAGTAAAACAAAAATTTTCCATGTTGTGTTCTCTCCTATTAGTTTGTCTAAGAGTCATCTCAAGATATCACTTAAGAGGGTGAGTCTTCTTATACTCTGCCCACTTGATGAACATCTCCTCACAGGTGTTGGTGTATGGGAATCTATGTTGTTTCATCGAGGCTGCGTAAATATCTCTTATCTCTACCGCATGTGCTCGATACTTGACTAGATTGGCACTTAACTATTGCAGCATAGCCTGAGCTTTGATTGGGTGTTCCATAAACTATCACACCTGACCTGGCACTGTGTCTGTCACCTTTTCTAATTCTTCAGCCCATACGGAGTCTTGCTCGATATGCAATTTGACTATGTCGCGTAGGTTGAAAAATTCGTCGGGTGTGCCAAACTCAGGGAGTCCAACATATTTCATCACTCGATTGATCTTGATCTAGTGTTTCTCACACTTGGTCCATTTCTATTGAATTTCTAGGTGTGGTTCTCGAGAGATTTCTACCCAATACTTAGATGATTTATTTATGCGATCAAGCCTACTTTTGTTCAACACCTGAATGTTGTGTTCTTCTTTATCTCGACCCCGTTGGACTGTACCAATGTAGTCGAATCTCTCCATGGGTTGTTGCACTTTCTCATACAACCACTCCATATCTTTTCACGTCGTAAGTTCCATGAGGGTGTCCTCTTGGAGTTCGATTGTCCTTGCAGTGAATAGGTTTCACTCATCTGTGAAATTTCTATAGACCTCCTTGAATTCTCTCCTAAGGTACACCACGGCCTGTGTGGTGTCCAGATAGTACTTAGTGATGCAGGAGCATCCCTCATGACAAGCGAGGCAACGTGGAAGCGGAAGATAGATGGAAGACGTCCAGCGCAAGTTTTTGAATTTTCCCTTGAAGTTGATGTGCCAA
This sequence comes from Picea sitchensis, assembly GCA_010110895.2. Classification (NCBI taxonomy): domain Eukaryota; kingdom Viridiplantae; phylum Streptophyta; class Pinopsida; order Pinales; family Pinaceae; genus Picea; species Picea sitchensis. Next base: position 913,359 of record SNQJ01S0000942.1, read on the forward strand.
GCATAAATGAGATCATTTAATGAAGGCACCTTGGAAAAATGTAATCAGACCTTGAGCGTCCCGCTCTCGTCTGAATTAGATTGAGGAATTTATAGTAATAAATGTAAGTAGGTAGAATTGAATACTAGATTAGACAGTTTTAGAAGAAAGAGGGAAAATGGATATAGACACCCTCATTGTGCATTGTAACATAGTTGAAGGGAGGAATTAGAAGACTCAAGAGCATAGAGAAAAGAAGAAGAGAACTGTGTAGAAGAACACCCATGTATAGATCTTGAATTAATAGAAGAAGTTGATTCAGATTCATGGCTGTCGTGTTATTCTATGTGTATGTGTGTTGAATGATATGTTCATGAGTATTTACTTCCTGTTATGCATTTGCTATTATGCTGTGTGTATGATTTCATGTGTTGAGATTGAAATCTGAGAGGAACTGGAATGAGTTACAATTGTTTCTCTATCTGAGCAAGGATTCCTGCAAGGAGTGCAGTTGAAGTCGTCCACAAGGAGTGTGTTGACAGAAGGCTCAGATAGTTAGCTTTTGTTCTCATTCGCCCAGTAGTGAAATCGGGTTACACGAGCCGTGCAAGGAGTGTGTAGGCTAAGGAGAGTCTCAATCGTGAAACTGAGCAAAGTATTGAAGGACTACTGCTGCAGGTGCACGTAGAGTCAAAAGAACTCAACACTTAGAAGTGTTCGAGGATTGCCACAAGGAGTGCGTGCAAGAGTCTTCGTGGAGACTCAGAATTGTGTGAAGCTCAGGAGGGATAAGGCTTCCAAGTTCACTGAAGAGAGGCACTGGAGGTTCATGCCATGGAGTGTGTAAAAACAGGCATTGCACAGTTGCACTGCAGGAAGACAAGTTCCGTGGAGGAACACTTAGTTATTTTCAAGAAATCCTCAAGGAGGAAGGAATCGACAGTCAGGATCTTATGGTGAGGATCAACAAAGTCCCGTCGACCATTGGATCTACCACAGAAGTGAGGAGCTTGCGGCGGAGTTTAGAGTTCAAGCTTCAGATATTGAGGACCGTCAGATCTCACTAAACACCTGTCAGCTGTTGGATCTAACAGAAGCTGCATGAGGGTGACCATCGGGATTTGGAGGATCAAAGATCCTGTGGTCGAATGTTTTTAGACATTTGAAACCCTGAAGTCCCGGGAAGATCGGAGCCATCCGAAAGTTGGACACGTGACAAATATCAAGGTGTCCGGAGTTCAGGAATCAGAAGTTCCGTAAACAGAAGGACGGGGAAGTTCATAGTGAAAACTCAGCGTAATCTGAGTCATCCTTCCGGGAGGACAGGTGTCAGGAATCCGGAGGGAGTCAGAAAATCGGGGAATCGGAGTTCCTGAGGACAGTAAAGTGGGAACATCACAAGTCCCAAAACCCCGGAGGAATTGGAACTATTCGCCAGAGGGGACGCGTGGAGGCAATCAATACCATCGGGAAAATTCCCGATAAGAAGTCATCCATCGGGGTTTGAGTCATCGAGAAATTGGGGATTCCAGTAACAAATTGTTTATGCACTTTGGTTTCGCAAACCGCGAAATCCCAACGAGGAGAAATATATGACTGTGTGGCCAGCTTCCAGCACGTCGGGAAGGAGGGAGGCATCGTGGTGGAAGATAGTTGTCAGCCTGACGGAGAATTGGTGTTCGAGGAATCGAGAATCCCATGGGTAAGTGTTTGTGGCATTAAAAATCTCGTAACCCCGATGGGACAAGACCGTGGTCACAGGTTAACGGTCATATGAGCTAAGGCCTATAGCCAGGAGGGCTATTGTGAAAGAAAGGCGCATCGGGATTCAGGAAATCGCAAGCCCTGGGGACAATTGCATCTTGACATCGGAAAGCCTGAAACTCCGATGAGGGATATGACTGTGGTCATATAAAGAGAGGTCACGTGGACTAGGAGCTTAGCCAGGTGAGGGATAAAGTAGCAAAGGAGCGTATCGGGGATCGGGGATCTGCAAAAAAAAGTGTTTGGATATTTCATATGTCAAATCCCCGATAGGAGGAATCCCGATAACAAAGGAAAAGGCCAGCGCGGATTTCCCGATCATTAAGAGAGGTCTTTGGAGGAGAGTTGTTGTGGGTGGAATATTTCCCGATAGGGAAATAGAGAACCTTTGAGTTCTTCGGGCCGAGGAAGAAGAAAAGGATCCTGTGAGCGGATGTGCCTGGGTGAGGTGTCTGCGTCAAGTGGTATCAGAGCTTAGAAAAATTTCTTTTCTTTCTGTAGCAGAGAAAAAGGAGAATTCACCATGCTTCCAAGGAGAAGGGGTAGACAATCACCCGATCCAGAGGAGGAAAGGGAAATGTCCAGAGAAAGAGGTAGGCAAGCGCAGAATCCAGACGTGGAGAGAGGAATGCAAAATCTTCATGCCATAATGGAGGACATGGAGATAAGAGAAAGGCGCAAAGCTGATGCAGGAGATATTAGTGAATCCGAAAATGAAGATGATGTTGGACATGGAGAAGAAGAAATCCCAGCGGAAGAGGCAGTGAGTGAATGCTTACTTAAATCTGTTGCAAGAATGAGTACAAAGGTAAGAATGGACATTCCAGTTTATGAGGGAAATCTAGATGGGGAAGAGCTTCTAGATTGGATTAGAGCTCTAGACACTTACTTCGACTATGAAGATATTGAAGAGGATAAGAAGGTCAGGCATGCCATCACGAGATTAAAAGGACATGCATCCTTGTGGTGGGATGAACTACAAGATGACAGGCGGTGCCAAGGCAAGCAGAAAATTAAGAGCTGGGACAGGATGATTGCCAAGGTGAAGGTAAAATTTATTCCCAAAGACTATCAAATTTCTCTGTTCAGGAGGATGCAGAACCTGAGACAGAAACTGATGACAGTGAAGGAATATACTGAATAGTTTTACAGGTTGAATATCAGGGTAGGTCGTCGCGAAAGCAATGACGAAAAATTGGCCAGGTATATGAATGGCCTGAGATATGAGATTCAATATGAAATGAGTATGGCAACCATCCGAACAGTGGAGGATGCTTACCAAATGGCTCTGAAAGCTGAGGAGAAGCTGAGCCGAAAGTAGAGTCAAAGAGGCCGAGGCAGAAGTCAACCCAGAGGCAAGACAGTTGCCCAGGAAAGAATTCAGAAGCCCAGAGACGACTAGAGGAAACCTCAGACTCGGACAGAGAGAGGTGGAAGTTCACAGCGAGGGAGATATGCTGAGCAAAGAGAACAACATACTGAGCAGAGAGGAGGATATGCTGATAATAATAATTTTCCTCGTACCAGAGGTAGAGGAAGAGGAAGAGGTGGAGTAATCACATGCTTCACATGTGGGAAGAATGGGCACAGGTCGTTCGAGTGTCCAGAGAAAAAGAAATAACCTGGCGAGACTCACATCGCCGAGGCATAGAGGTGAGATATTGAGGCAGAATACGCTGAAGGCGGAAGATCGCTGGTGATGCGGAAAGTCCTTTTGACGCCAGAAAAGGAGATGGAGAATTCAGCGCAGAGGAACAGTTGTTTTCGGACTGCTTGCAAGACCAAGGATCGAGTGTGTAAGGTTATCGTGGATAGTGGAAGAACAGATAATCTCGTTTCAACTGAGATGGTAGAAAAGCTGTAGCTGGAGACAACTGATCACCCGGATCCATACAAAGGTTCATGGCTACAGAAGGGACATCAGGTAAATGTCACTAAACAATGCTTAGTTGACTTTAAGATAGGAGGATATAATGACAAGATTTTATGTGATGTTATTGCTATGGATGTTTGTCATCTATTGCTGGGTAGACCATGGCAATATGATAGAAATGTGATTCATGATGGGAGGATGAACACATATACCCTGGAGAAGAATGGGAAAACCCATATGTTGCATCCAATTGAGGATAAGGAGGTGAAGCCAGAAGTAAGCAACACAGTACTTCTCATGACTGGGAAGGAAATTCTTACCGAAGTTAAGAAAAAGGAGGATCCATAATTCTTTGTGGTCAGAAAACCAAGAATTGTTCTGACTAGCACAAGAGTGGACGAGCTACCCGAGAAGATTCAGGAACTGCTGGAAGAGTTCACTGATATTGTAATGGACGAACTACCTCATTTGTTACCACCGATGAGAAGTGTGAATCATCATATTGATCTCATACCAGGAGCCATTTTTCCAAACAAAGCCACGTACAGATTGATGCTGCAGGAGAATGAAGAAGTTAAAAGACAGGTCCAGGAGTTGTTGGACAAAGGGTTGGTCAGAGAAAGATTAAGTCCATGTGTTTTTCCGACAGTACTCAGTCCGAATAAAGACGGAGGCTAGAGGATGTGCACTGATTCAAGAGCCATTAATAAGATAACTATCAGGTATAGATTCTCATTGCCAAGAATGGATGATTTGATGGATTGCTTAAGTGGAGATTTTTCTTTTTCAAAGATAGATTTGAAGAGTGGATATCATCAGATTCGTATGAGAGAAGGTGATGAATGGAAAACCGCATTCAAGACAAACGAAGGTTTGTATGAATGGCTTGTTATGCCATTTGTCTTAACAAATGCACCAATTACCTTTATGAGGTTGATGAATGAAGTACTGGAGGAGTTCATCGGGAAATTTGTCATCGTGTATCTGGATGACATATTGGTTTTCAGCAAGACGAAGGATGAACATCTGAAGCATTTAGGCATTGTGATGAAGAAACTACAGCAGGAGAAGCTGTTGATAAACATGAAGAAATCCTTGTTTATGAAGACAGAACTCATTTACTTGGGATTTGTTATCTCAGCAAATGAATTGAAGATGGATCCAGATAAGGTGGAGGTAATTAAAAATTGGCCATCACTGAGAAATATTTTTGAGGTGAGAAGTTTTCACGGTTTGGCTAGTTTCTACCGGAAATTCATCAGGAATTTCAGTGGAATTAGCGCAGCGATGATGGATACAGTCAAGAAAAGACATAAATCTTTTCACTGGACGGAAGAGGCTGAGAAGAGTTTCGATTTGTTGAAATGGAAGATTATGGAACAACCAATTCTGGTGTTGCCGGATTTTCAAAAGACATTTCAGGTAAAATGCGATGCAAGCGGGTTTTCCATAGGAGCGGTCTTAATTCAGGAGGACAGACCGATTGCATATTTCAGCGAGAAGCTAAATGAAGCAAAAGAAAAGTACTCCACGTATGATAAGGAATTTTATGCCATCATACAAGCATTGAAAAAAATGGAGGCACTATTTGATTCCAAAGGAATTTGTTTTATATAGTGACAACCATGCATTACAGTTTGTGACTCAACAAGAGAAGTTGAATCAGAGGCATGTTAAATGGGTTGAATACATGCAAAATTTCACTTTTGTGATAAAGCATATTTCAGGTACTACTAACAAAGTTGTTGATGCCTTGAGCAGGAAGTGTTTGCTGTTGCAGGAGTTCAAAGTCAGGACGTTAGGCTTTGATGATCTCAGAGACATGTATGCGGATGACCAGGATTTTAAGGAAGCATATGAAGCAGCTGAGAATCTAGTTCTTAGAGACAGAAGCCCTTGGATAGACTATATGATCCAATATGGATTATTGTTCAGAGGAAATCAGTTGTGTATTCCAAATCGCTCCATGAGGGAGAATCTATTAAAGGAGAAGCAGAACGGAGGATTGGTCGGACACTTCAGTCATGATAAGACATTTGAAAAGCTGAGCGAGTCATACTTTTGGCCAGGGATGTGGTCAGAGGTCAAGCGGCTTGTAGACAGATGCAGGATTTGCCAGCATTCAAAGGGAAGAAAGCAGAATGCAGGATTCTATCAGCCATTACCCATACTCGAGAGGCCGTGGGATTAAATTAGCATGGATTTCATATTGGGATTTCCAAGGACACAAAGAGGATTTGATTTGATCTTTGTGGTAGTGGATATATTTTCCAAGATGGCACATTTTATCCCATGTCAAAAAACCAGTGATGCGACACACATCGCGACTATGTTTTTCAAAGAAGTCATCCAACTTCACAGCTTACCAAGGAGCATAGTTTCAGACAGAGACACAAAGTTCTTAGGACACTTTTGGAGAAAATTATGGAAGAAGCTAGGGACTAACTTAATGTTTAGTTCTGCTTATCATCCGTAGACAAATGGGCAAACAGAAGTGGTGAACATAAGTCTGGGAGACTTGCTGAGAAGCTTGGTGAAAAGTCACCACAGCCAGTGGGATAGTATATTGCCGCAGGCAGAGTTTTCTTACAATGACTCTGTTAACATGAGCATAGGGCAGAGTCCATTACAGATTGTATATGGCACACAACCGAGAGGAGTTTCTGAATTGAGAGATTCAGAACAGACTACTACTAGGAGCACTAGTGAAGAAGAATTTGTTGAGGCAATGAAAGAACTTCACAGCCAGGTGAAGGAGCGGTTGCTGAAATCAAGCCAAGAATATAAGCGCAGAGCCGATCAGCATAGAAGACAACTTCAGTTCGAGGTTGGTGATTTGGTTCTGGCACATTTGAGGAAAGAAAGGTTCCCAAGAGGAACATACAATAAATTGAAGATGAAGAAAATCGGACCATGCAAGGTCTTGAATAAAATGGGACATAATGCTTACGAGATTGAATTACCGGATGGGATCGGAATATCTCCGATATTCAATGTCTTGGATTTATACCCATACAAGATTGAGGAAGCAGGAACAAGTGCTAAACAGCCATAGGTTCAGTGGCAGAAGCAAATGCCAGTTGCAGAGAAGCCACAGATGGAGCAGATACTGAATAAACGAGTGGGTAAGAAAACCAGAAGGAAAGAATATTTTGAATATTTGGTCAAGTGGAAGGGCCATCCAATTGAAGATGCCAGATGGGAGACTGAAGCAGAAATTCTGAAGCATGGACATACCATGCAGGAGCTCATGGACATGATCCCGTGCAAATTTTCAAGCGAGAGAGTATGATGCAGGAGCATCCCTCACGACAAGTGGGCCAACGTGGAAGCGGAAGATAGCTGGAAGACATCCAGCGCAAGTTTTTGAATTTTCCCTTAAATTTGATGCGCCAAGCATAAATGAGATCATTTAATGAAGGCACCTTGGAAAAATGTAATCAGACCTTGAGCGCCTCGCTCTCGTCTGAATTAGATTGAGGCATTTATAGTAGTAAATGTAAGTAGGTAGAATTGAATACTAGATTAGATAGTTTTAGAAGAAAGAGGGAAAATGGATATAGACACCCTCATTATGCATTGTAACATAGTTGAAGGGAAGAATTATAAGACTCAAGAGAATAGAGAAAAGAAGTAGAGAACTTTGTAGAAGAACACCCATGTATAGATCTTGAATTAATAGAAGAAGTTGATTCAGATTCATGGCTGTCGTGTTATTCTCTGTGTATGTGTGTTGAATGATATGTTCATGAGTATTTACTCCCTGTTATGCATTTGCTATTAAGCTATGTGTATGATTTCATGTGTTGAGATTGAAATCTGAGAGGAAGTGGAATGAGTTACAATTGTTTCTCTATCTGAGAAAGGATTCCTGCAAGGAGTGCAGTTGAAGTTGTCCGCAAGGAGTGCGTTGACAGAAGGCTCAGATAGTTATCTTTTGTTCTCATTCACCCAGGAGTGAAATCGGGTTACACGAGCCATGCAAGGAGTGCGTAGGCTAAGGAGAGTCTCATTCGTGAAACTGAGCAAAGTATTGAAGGACTGTTGCTGCAGGTGCGCGCAAAGTCAAAATAACTCAACACTTAGAAATGTTCGAGGATTGCCGCAAGGAGTGCGTGCAAGAGTCTTCGTGGAGACTCAGAATTGTGTGAAGCTCAGGAGGGATAAGGCTTCCAAGTTCGCTGAAGAGAGGCACTTGAAGTTTGTGCCATGGAGTGTGTAAAAACAGGCGTTGCACAGTTGCACTGCAGGAAGACAAGTTCCGTGGAGGAACACTTAGTTATTTTCAAGAAATCCTCAAGGAGGAAGGAATCGATGGTCAGGATCTTACGGTGAGGATCAGCAAAGTCCCATCAACCGTTGGATCTGCCACAGAAGTGAGGAGCTTGTGGTGTATTTCAGAGTTCAAGCTTCAGAGATTGAGGACCGTCAAATCTCACTAAACACCCGTCAACCGTCGGATCTGACAGAAGTTGCACGAGGGTGACCATCGGGATTTGGAGGATCGAAGATCCTGTGGTCGAATGTTTTTCGACATTTGAAACCCTGAAGTCTCGGGAATATCGGAGTCGTCCGACAGTTGGACACATGGCAGAGATCAAGGCATCTAGAGTTCGGGAATCAGAACTTCCATGAATAGAAGGTCGGGGAAGTTCATAGTGAAAACCCGGTGTAATCTGAGTCGTCCGTCCGGGAGGACAGGTGTCAGGAATCCGGAGGGAGTTGGCAAATTGGGGAATTGGAGTTCCTGAGGACAAGAAAGTGGGAACATCACAAGTCCCGAAACCCCAGAGGAATCAGAACCATTCGCCAGAGGGGACGTGTTGAGGCAATCAGTGCCATCGGGAAAATTCCCGATAAGAAGTCATCCATCGGGGTTTGAGTCATCGGGAAATCGGGGATTCCGGTGACAAAGTGTTTATGCACTTTGGTTTCATGAACCGTGAAATCCTGATGAGGAGAAAGATACGACTGTGTAGCCAGCTACCAGCACGTCGGGAAGGAGGGAGGTATCATGGTGGAAGACAGTTGTCAGCCTGACAGAGAATTGGTGTTCGAGGAATCAGGAATCCCACGGGTAAGTGTTTGTAGCATTAGAAATCCTGTAACCCTGATGGGACAAGACCGCGATCACAGGTTAACGATCATATGAGCTAAGGCCTATAGCCAAGAGGGATATCATGAAAGAAAGGCACGTCGAGATTCGAGAAATCGCAAGTCCTAGGGACAATTTCATCTTGACATCGGAAAGCCTGAAACTCCGATGAGGGATATGACTGTGGTCATATAAGGAGAGGTCACGTGGACCAGGAGCTTAGCCAGGTGAGGGTTAAAGCAACAAAGGAGCGTATCGGGGATCGGGGATCTGCAAAACAAAGTGTTTGGACATTTCATATGTCAAATCCCTGATAGGAGGAATCCCGATAACAAAGGAAAAGGACATCGCGGATTTCCCAATCATTAAGAGAGGTCTTTGGAGGAGAGTTGTTGTGGGTGGAATATTTCCCGATAGGGAAATAGAGAACCTTTGAGTTCTTCGGGCCGAGGAAGAAGAAAAGGATCCTATGAGAGGACGTGCCTGGGTGACGTGTCTGCATCACTTAGCCAAGTGGTGCAAATGTTATAGTTCCTTCAAGGTGGAAGTCATCTCCTTTTCATCTCTTTTAGATAAATCCAGGGTAGCTTCTATGATTTCCATCCTTGCACCGATGAGTTTAGACGTGTTAGAGTTTGTATGGAGCGATCTGAAGTGATTCTACTCTTCTTGGTGGTCCTCTAGACGATATATTTCCTTTTCCTATCATAAGCTATGGCATGTATGTCAACTACTTCATCCATAGGTTTGGGAATATGTTGATCCCCCCATGTGAGTGTATTCCCCAGATTTTCAATGGTGTATACTTGTTCAAGATTGGGTTCTTGAAATTCCTCGTTGTGCTCCGAAGGCCCGACTTCTGTATTTTGCTCATCAGAGGTTTGAGTACCTATTGAAATAGAAGTGTTGAGGATAGACTCATTACTTACTTGCTCATCAGCCGATGAGACGTCGATTTCCTACTGTGGGGCTCCTTCCTTTGGCTCGTGCGACGTTGGTTCTCCCTTCAGACTGTCTTCTTGGGTCCCCAGCGCATCAGGCAATTTAGTGTCTAGGACACTCTCGACTTCCTTTTCTTTCTGTGGGACCTCCTGAATTTGGGCATCGGGAATAGGAGAAGATGTCTTCGCAGGTCCCTTTTCTTCTTTGACATGCACAGGGGTCCCAAGAGATACCCCTGGGCTCTCATCATCGTCATATATATTTATCATATCATGTAAGGGGTTTGATGCACCGGTCCTTTGTGATTCTTCGAAGGTCTCTGGCCGATTTGAAACACTTGTCGGTGATCCGGTCGATGGACTTTTGAATTCAGGGTTGTCTAACCCAGTAATTTCATCAAGGTCTATGAATTCAGGGTTGCTTGGTCCCATCTAGATTTCATCTGGGTTGTCGGCAGGGAGCCTTGGCATATTTATGATGTCCAAGTCATTTTGCAACTGATCCATTATCCATTTCGCATTTTATATCATGAGTAACACCCTCTCCCATGCATCTTGAGATTCGAGGGAACTTCCATCTTGCACCAAGGTTCCCCGGGGAATCTCTGCTGCTTCAGCCGCTACCTAGGGGGCTTCTGCTACTTCGGTCGCTACCATTTCTTCTCTGGACCTTAGGGATTCTTGAGCCAATTGTTCTATGATTGTTTCCTGTTCATCCAGGATCATGGCTCTGAACTTGGTCATTCTGGGGTTGGCCATCCTTGCCACCACTTCATCCTAGTCTTGGGAATTTTTGGTGAAGACCTCATCTTCGAATTTGTCATGGGCGTATTGCCAATAGGACGACACTTGAGATGCGTGCTTCAAAAATAAAACCATTGGGTCATGTTTTCCGAAAAGGACAGTCTGGAATCAAAACTCCAATTGGCTCAGTCCTTCCTACTTGGGTTGAACAATGTCTTTTACTAGGTAGAAACCTATATGGAATCCATAGGGTATAAATGCTCGCTTCTTATATTTTACTAGGGTAGCATTGTAACCTTGTAGGATGGTTTGGTAGAAGATTTGCCCCACAACAAGATGGTTAGGAACATGTGCTAGTAGGAGATGAGGTCCCCCAGTGGCCCCAAATACCCTGATGTAGGTATCACGTTCGTCCAACTATCAGTGGCCTACTTTTTCTATCACCTTTTTTGCCGCAACCGATAGCCTTGGACACTCTTTCTTGAAAAGAATAAAATGGATGTGAGTGATGAATTCATCGCAGATGAGAGAGTAGGAGTTTTTTTACATGTTCTCCCATAAGATGCTGAAATATACATGGACCGGGAGTTCTGAGGCATGCCAACTCAAATTCATGCAGACAAAGACATTTCTGGCGCACATTTCGTCCAACAAATACGAAGCCATGTAGAAGAATGGAGTCCCTCCTTCCTTCGGCATCTGAGCCTATTGAATGCAAATGCTCAGTTGTTTTTAAATGATGGCACCCCAGTTAAACCTCTCCCAAAAATGTCCACAGTGTAACCTAGAGGCATCCAAGCCTCTAATAACCTGGAACAATCTTTCTCCCCATATAACCGGTAGATGAGGGCCATTAGATAGATATACGACTCCCTTAAGTTGGCCATCTGGTACCAGTCGGAGGTACGATTGGTGTACTTTTTATCTTCTCTCCACCATGAATCCATCAATCGGTCAGTGTCGTGGTGCTCATAAAAGTTGACAATGAAATCGGTGTTCTATCGCTCTTCCAGGTCTCTAAGATTGTAATAATTATGCACCTCTACTGGATGGAAAACCTCGACACACTAGACATTGACGTCATTAATCAAACACTTCTGTGTGTCTGTGTGGTCTATGAGCCACTTTAGGAGTTCTATGTAGGGGAGCATCAAAGTTCTTCTTGCCACCATGTGCAAGTATGATCTTCGAATGCTACGAAAGACTTCGTCATTGAGATTTCTCATATCGGGGTCGCTCTACGGGATATATTCTAGGAATTATTCCCTGTTCATCTTCTTGAAGAGTTCTCCCCAGTGTGGGAGTACTTCATTGCCCCCTGTTTTTCCTCTGTGTCTCCAAAGATCGGATATTGACTAAAAATATTATTGGTGGATGTTTTGATGACTGTCTCTGGCCTTAGAGAAAATTCTAATTGTTTTGCTGGCCCCCAGGATGAGCCTTCACCCACCTCTGGTTCCTTTAGCTTAGGCGCTCTCGGTGATCGCCTAGTGTTTGGATTTCTTGGAGGCATTGTTCCTGCAAATTGAAATAAAATACTTTAGGGCCTGTGCACAGAGAGATATTGTATATATGAAGCGAAAACACACAAAATCCAGACTGGTACATACCTGTAGTGCTTGCTAAACTTTGTGGTTTGATACTCATGGGGTCCTCAGAATGTTTTTGAATTTCTCATATTGCTCCTTTGAATTCTCTGAAACTCCTTTGCGTGCAGAATGATCTTAGTTACAATGGCTCGAGAGGATTTAACGAGGAAGAACTTACCAGTCGTATCAACCAATTAATTGCAGTGATGAGTGAAATTCAAACAAATCTACCAACGAATCTCTACAATTTAATTCATTGTGGTTTGATGGCGGAGGCACAGAGGGTGAAGTGTTCTATCGGTAAATTTAAACGGTCCTTTTGATTCACGCATGAATTAGAAACTAATGTGATATTTTGAATTAATTATTCCCTTAAATTCTCCGTATCGCAACGTATCTAGTGCTAAAATGTCCCATCATGTCTCTTTCCTAGTGGGTGGATCGAGAGTCGACAATGTGTTACGGGTGTTTTCAATGATTATCTTTTGTAAAAAACCTCTGACGTCGATCAATTTCATTGTATGCTGCTAACATGGGGAAACTGTCTTGGGACACGTGGCAATGGAAATCGATGACTCATCTCATGAGTATTATTCAGAGTCGGGACTTTCCTCCAGTGGTGCGTTCTTACAATAAACCTGGGATCGTCGATGCCGAAAAGTTGTCCGGGATTGGTGATCGGGGAAAAATCCTCGGCATGGTTGCAATGTTTGTTGTGATTCGGATTTCTCCAATTCCAACAAGCATGTCAGGTATCAACTATTGGTGATATCCTTATGTGATACTCAATGTGAATGAAATCTTCCTTTCGTTGATAGTCGATGAAGATTGGGGCTCGGAGATTGAGGTTTTCCAAAGGATTCTTTTAAACCTCTTAATTCCTTTCGATGCCGAATTTTGGAGCGCATCGGGTGAAACATTTTGGCTGTTGATTCTTTATTTTAAAGTTAATCCTTTTAAGTCATGAGTTTTCATAAATTCAAGTAAAATTTGAAAGACTTAATGAGAGTCAAGTTGATAAGAAAAGGCAACATTTTTCACAATGAAGTCAAATTAAACAGTGCAAAAGATTAAGTGATACCCAAAAAGTAAAAAATTGGCATAGGATTTTTAGGGTGTGTTGATTGCTCAACAGGTCAAAATATTGAGCTTGACAGTGTTCAGGAGAGCATAAACTTGATTAGGGTTTCAGCAGTTTGGACGACTAGATCTTGGCATCTCGACTTGATACTTCAGGGAGGGCTTCTACTAGCCCCAATATACCTTTCTGTGGAGTTTGGTATTGTTTGTAGATCTCCTTTAGTTGAGCCGAAACAATGGTCTTCTTATCTCTATAGAAAGACGTGCCATCAGTCAAGGGGGTTTGGACTTGACCCTGGTTCTTCTTGCATTGTTCTTCATTGTATATCCAGCCTTTGGAGGCTTGCATTTCTTATCCAGAGAATTTTGTAGGAGCTTATCTATTATCTATTGTATCCATCTGATGGTATTCGAGATCTGGATCCTCTTTGTATCAGGTTCTTTCTTTTCATAATAATAAAGGTCATATCTATGATATTTGGTTCGATATCTTGTGTATTGGTTAGATCTTGTATTTCCATTGAGTATATATTTAGATCTGTGCTTAATAACTGAATATAAGCCCTAAGGCCAAAAATTAAGAGGAAAACTTGCAAACACACACATACAACAAGTAAATCAATGGTCAGTTAGTGTTCCAAGAGAAAAAATTGGATTGCGAACATTACAGTGGTATTAGAGCTCCTATCCTCCTATCCTGTGAGGATTAGTGCATGCAGAAGTTCAGTGGCATTTATATGGGCAGAAGCAGGAAACATACATAGGAAGCAGAGGCCAAAATGGAAGGATCAGGTGAGGACAGTGAGTCACAAACACTAGTAGGGGTTTCTAAGGAATTGCAGCATTCCATACGGGTATCAAAGAGCGACCTTGTAAATCAACTACAGGAAAACCAGGAGGAAATCCGTAGGGGACATGCCAAAATATTAGAGACCTTGAGAAGAGTAGATGAAAACCAAACTTAGATAGCACAAATTTGTTGGAGATGACTCATAAGGGGAAAGGCCTATAATCGTATGCCAACATGGAAACTAGTGAATCTCATGGAGGGAACAGATATCAGCAGGAACATATTCCCTATCATCATTCTGAGGGAAGGATTGGAAGGGGATAACCATAGGGATAGAAAGGTAGCAGGACCACTCCTAGACCATACTTACCTTCATTTACAGATGAACCCACACAACCCAACCACCCAGATGATTTTGAGGATCAATTTGATCAATATATTAGGGGGTACAACTCATTAATCTTACCATTTCATAGGCACATCACCTTAGATCAATTCTGTGGATTAAAATTTAGAAGCAAGCCCAGGCCGTACCACAGGAACAACTATGAGCTTGAGCATAGGGCCGGGAATATGGAGATCCTTTACTTTGATGGTTCAACCAAGATGACTTCATAAGTGTGGGTACATAAACAAGCACTTACCTGCAGCTTAACCCTATGAGGGAGACGAATTCCATCAAGTTTTCCACCATGTACTTGGATGGAAAATCTCATGACTGGTGGTACCATGGGTTGACCACACTTGGCCACAATCAGATAGTGGCATACACAAAGTTTACTCAGAGGCTCATTGTCAGGTTTGACCAGGGGGATCTAGAGCTACATTTCAGGGAACTCACACAACTCTGAAAGACAGGAGCACTGAAGGTGTATATTGAGGAGTTCCAGAGGCTAGCAGTCATGGTGCAGGACGTGTCATAGTCTAGAATCATGATTCTCTTCACTGAGGGTTTGATGGAACCCTTGAAGGGTTGGTTTAAGGATTTTAAGCCTACCAAATTGTAGGATGCTATATGGAGGATGAGATATAACATTGAGGTGACATTGGATAATGAGGAGGATGAGGATTTCGGCCACATCCAGAACATAGAGGAATACACCACCGAAACTACATAAGAGGAGTTTATAGGTCGGGGAAGTGTAACAGAGGATAAGGCTACACTGGCATCCATCAGTGAGGTACCCAAGTACAACACCTTCAAGATGAGAGGAGTATTGCAGGGGGAAAAGGTTTCAATACTCATTGATGGGGGTGCTTCTCACAATTTCATTGACTCAACACTACTATAGAGGAGGCATATACCCACAATTGAGTTTGAAGGATTCAAGGTGGAGGTAGCAGGAGGAAGAACCATGCCTTGTAATAGGTACATTCCAGGGATGAAGCTTACACTGGGTAGGCATGATTTAGTGCAAGAATTTTATGTGATGGACCTCCTTGATACAAATATAATCCTTGGAGTATAGTGGTTTAGTATGTTGGGGCCTATCACCACCAACTACAAGACCATGGA
This sequence comes from Picea sitchensis, assembly GCA_010110895.2. Classification (NCBI taxonomy): domain Eukaryota; kingdom Viridiplantae; phylum Streptophyta; class Pinopsida; order Pinales; family Pinaceae; genus Picea; species Picea sitchensis. Next base: position 928,730 of record SNQJ01S0000942.1, read on the forward strand.
GATGTCTTTCACAGAGGAGAGTGGAAGAAAGGTATTCCTCAGAGGCATTACAGGAAACACAACCAGGGTAGTCACGAAAAAGCATATGGAGTCCATTTTCAGGAGAGAGGAGATTGTATATGCTACTGAGTGCAATATTTCGGCACATGTGGATAAAAAGGGGAAGGTTCACTATGCACTAGAGATCCAAAGGATCATTGACAAACACAGTAAAATGTTTGGACCCATTCCACCAGGACTGCCACCAGATAGGGGATTTGAGCATATCATTGAGTTGGAAGAGGGAGCAAAGACAGTCATCACCATGCCTTACAGACACTCAAATAAGTACAAGAACAAGATAAAGAAGGGCATCAAAGAACTCTTATATATGGGTCACATTAGACCAAGTTACAACCCTTTTGCCTCTTCAATGGTACTGGTCAAGAAGAAGGATGGAACCATGTGCATGTGCCTTTACTTCAGGGAACTAAACAAGAAGACTATCAAAAAAATGTATCCTATTCTAAGGATTGATGAGCTATTGGATGAGCTCCATGGGGATTTTTACTTCACAAAGATTGACTTGTTCTCTGGTTACCATCAAATCAAAATGAGGGAGGAGGACATCCCCAAGACTTCCTTCAGGTGTCACTATGACCACTATGAATTATTAGTGATGCCATTTGGATTGACCAATGCACCAACCACATTTCAGTCATGTATGAATCACATCTTCAACAAGCAGTTGAGGAAGCATATTCTTGTGTTTTTTTTATGACTTTCTAATCTATAGCAAGACGTGGGAGGAACACCTTCAACATTTGGAACAAATATTAACTATTATGGAGGGCCAATCCTTGTATGCTAAGGAGTCCAAATGTGAATTTCGGATGAAAAAGATCCTCTACTGGGGAACATCATTAGAGTTAAGGGGGTACAGGTACATAAGGAGATGATCCAAGCGATAGTTGAGTGGCCCACACCTAAAATTCTTACATAGTTGAGGGGATTTCTTGGTATTTGCAACTATTACAAGAGATTCATCAAGGGGTTCTCCCAACCTTGTGCACCCTTGATCGATCTGACTAAGAAAGGAGATTTCAGGTAGAGTGGCACAATCTACATTTGACAGGATGAAAAAGGTAATGAGCACATGCCCACTGTTAGCCTTTCCATATTTCGGCCAACCCTTCAGACTATAGTGTGATACCTCCAGAGAAGGCATTGGATCTATACTGATGCAGAATAGGCATCCCCTTGCCTATGAGAGATAAAAAATGAGGGGCCCTGAGCTTCTTTACACCATCTACGATAAAGATATGTTGGCTATCATGCACACCTTGGCCAAATTTAGGCAATACTTGGTAGGCACAAGGTTTGTGGTGAAATTAGGTCATAACAGCCTTAGGTACTTCTTGGAACAGAAGGACTTAAATGAGAGGCAAAAGAAGTGGATAAGCAAGGTATAGGCCTATGAATTTGACATTAAATTTTTCAAAGGGAAAAACAACATAGTTGCAGATGCATTATCCATGAGGCCATCAATTTATTCCATGACAGATATATCAGTTGACTTGAAGGCCCACCTCTTGGTGGAATATTCCAAAAATCATTTCGCTTGTCAATTGATGGATGGGAAAATACAGGATGATAACTTCGGAGTAATAGATGGCATCATCTACTACAAGGGACGAATCTTCTTGGTTGTTGATTCAACCTTCAAGGCCAATATACTGCAAGCGTGTCATGATTCACTGGTGGTAGGGCACCAAGGAATTGGAAAAATGTATAGGCAGCTAAAGGAAATATTCTCATGGAAGGGCCTCAAAGAAGATGTGGTGATTCACATTAAGAAGTGTACTACTTTCCAGGAAAATAAGGATGAGCACACACATCTAGCAGGGCTGCTACAAACCCTACCCATCCCAGAGCACAAATGGGAGAGCATATCCATGGACTTCATCACAGGATTTGCAAGGGCATAGGGTAAGGATTGTATTTTCATAGTGGTGGACATGTTAACTACATTTTCACACTTCTTCCCCATTGCTACAGACTTCAGTGCAACACAGGTGGCCAAATTATTCTTCAGGGATATGTTTAGACTACATGGTCTACGCAAAACCATTTTTAGTGACAGGGATAGCCGATTTATGAGCACATTTTGGTAGGAGTTATTCATGATGGTTGGTATGAACTTGACCCATAACACTAGTTATCATCCTTAGACTGATGGGCAGATTGAAATAGTCAACAAATGGTTAGAAGGCTACCTCATGAATTACATATCAGGGAAGCAAAAGGCATGGGTTAGGTGGCTACATCTGGGGGAATACTGTTACAACACCACTTATCACATGTCCATAGGCATGAATCAATTCAGGGCCTTGTATAGTTATGACCCACTCTCTTTTGTAGAGATTTCCTTTGGTGATAGCAGAGCTCCGATGGTACAGGATTGGGTGCAGCAGAGTCAGGATATACTCGAGGAATTAAAGGATCATCTACAAAGGGCACATAATGAACAGAAGGTCCAAGCAAACAAACACTAGGTAGAGCATACTTTTGAGGTTGGTGACTTGGTCTACCTAAGGCGCCAACCGTACAGATAGGCTTCTATCAAAAGGAGTGGAGCCGAAAAGCTCCAACCCATGTTCTTTGGAACCTATAGGATCAACAGGAAGGTAGGCACCATGGCTTATGAACTTGAGATTCCATAGGTCAGCAAGATACACAACGTTTTCCACGTGTCATGCCTGAAGAGGGCCATTGGCCAACACATTACCCCACTTAAGGTACTTCAACCTTTATATGAAGAGGGGCAATTGGAACTAGTAACGAAGGAAATATTGGAGGTTAAAAAAAATAAAATCTGGAGAAGGACCATCAGAGAATACTTAATCAAGTGGAAGGACTTTCCCATTAAGGATGCTACGTGGGAGAATGAACAGGTGATACGAGAGACATGCTTGGAATTGCTTGTGGGCAAGGAATTTCTAGCAGGGGATATTGTAATGTCCCCCACCTCTTGATGAAGAGGTTTAAAGAGACTTAGTGGTATAGTCATCCCCACTAGACCATAGTCTCATGCAACATGGGGAAAAAGTCAGCTAACTTAATGTTATATTTTGAAGTTGACTTGAAAAGGTAAAAAGTAACTCACTGGAGGATTAGAGCGCTTGAGGTTGAGTTAGGAGTTGAACCTCAAGTTTAACTTAACTCAACAAAAGAATAGAAATAAGCTTAAAATAAATCCTAGGGCGCACCTCTCATCTCATCTTGGATCATATTGCATTTGGATATTGGGCTCTTGAGCACACAGTTTTGAGGGTTTTGAGAATACAAACCCTAGAGAACAACTTAGTGGTGAAATATTCCACTCACCTTGTTCCAATATTGGTCTCAAGGATGAAACACTCCACCCACACCATTCTATAGTATTCACAGGTACCATCATCTATTCAGGAGGGCAACAGGTCGTACGCTTGAGGGTTTTTCAACAGGGGGCACATCATTCCTTAGAGAGGAATTTGATCCAGCTTATTGACAGGGTCTATTGACATTATAGCACCTGGGTATTACTTGTAGGGACTTGTTCATCAGATTTGGAGTATTTTGTGAGGGTTACTCTTACTAGATTATTATCTGGAGCTTTGGGACGTTTTTGAGAGAATGAGGGCACAATTGTGATTCATATCTACTCCGTTTGGAGGGGTTACACCTCATATCTGACCCTAATACTTCTCCTAGTGGCTTGTGGTGACCCGATCTATCTTTCTAGAGAGTTTCAATGTATTTGGAGGCTTCCTCTATCAGGGCCAACATATTGAGCCTGACAGTCTTCAAGAGGGCGCAACCTTGATTAGGGTTTCAACAGTTTGGACGGGTAGATCTTAGCATCTTGACTTGATACTTCATGGAGGGATTCTCCTAGCCCCGATATAACTTTCAGTGGATTTTGGTGTTGTTTGGAGATCTCCTTTAGTTGGGTCGAAACAATGGTCTTCTTAGCTCTGCAGCAGGACGTGCCATCAGCCAGGGGGGTTTGGACTTGACCATGGTTCTTCTTGCATTGTTCTTCATTGTATATCCAGCCTTTGGAGGCTTACATTTCTTATCCAGAGCATTTTGTAGCATCTTATCTATTATCTATTGGAGCCATCTGAAGTTATTCTAGATCTGCATCCTCTTTGTTTCAGGTTCTTTCTTTTCATAATAATAAAGGTCATATCTATGCTATTTGGTTCCATATCTTGTGTACTGGTTAGATCTTGTATTTCCATTGAGAATATCTTCATATATGTGCTTAATAGTTGAATATAAACCCTAAGGCCAAAATTTAAGAGGCCAACCTACAAACACACACATACAATAAGTAAATCAGTGGTCAATTAGTGTTCCAAGCAAAAACATTAGCTTGGGAACATTACAGCACAAGCCACCATTCTTTGGAAATAATTCTGAGGGTCAGCCAACTCCAAATGATCCTAGAATGACACAAACATTGGGGAAAAGGAAAAGGAGATAACCTGTTAAATGATGGTGTTGTTAGGGAGATCACATGTACATATATTTCCCTCATAGGGGTGAAAGAGTGAAGATTATTCATAATGTACATCAGGATGATATAATTGAGTACATGGGAAGAAGCATGCCAAAGATCTATGCAGCTCTAGAAAATAGGAAAGCTAAATTTCAATCTCATATGATTGAAATGGAAGGTGAGAACAATGATCAACCTATTGCTATTTTAATTTATTTAGGAGCTAGTAACAGTTATATAGATCCTAAGTTGGTGGAAATATTTCATTTTCCAAAAATAAAACTTGGGAAACCTTGTCTAGTTCATCTAGCCACATGAGCTAAAAGAAGAATTAATGAGTTGGTTAAGGAATTTCCAATGGACATGAATGGACTGAGCACAAAGGAAGATTTGATTATCATACCTTTGGGTTCATATGATTACTTAACTGGTATGGATTGACTGGAAAAGAATCATGTTGTTCTAGACTGTCATAACAAGGAATTTACTTGCTAGGATGAGGAAGGGAACTTGAGAATAGTTCATGGTATTCCAAAGGCAATAACTATCATAGAAGTTTCAGCCTTGTAGTTGAAGAGAAGCTTCATGAAAGGATGCCAAATATTTGCAGTGCATATGAAAGATATACCTAAGGACAAAATTCCAAATATTGAATACTATGCAGTCTTAAAGGAATTTCATGATGTATTTAGAGAGATATTGGGGTTGCCATTGAAAAGATATATTGATTTATTTATGAATTTGATGCATGGAGCAACCCCATTGTCCAAAACTCCTTATTGGATGAGTACACCAGAGTTGAAGGAATTGCAAATGCAACTGTAAGAGCTCTTGAAGAAGGGGTATATACACCCACGTGTGTCACCTTGGGGTGCCCCTGTGCTATTTGTGAAGAAGAAGGATGGAACCTTGAGGCTATACATTGAATTCATGCAACTAAATAAGGTGACTATGAAGAACAAGTATCCTTTTCCAAGGATAACGGATCTTTTATATAAATTGAAAGATGCAAAGATATTCTCCAAGATTGACCTTAGATCAGGATATCATTAGGTGAGGATTAAAGAAGAATATATTAGCAAGACAACATTCAAAACAAGATATAGCCATTATGAGTTCACATTGGTGTCATTTGGGTTGTCAAATGCACCATTTGTCTTCATGTGTTTGATGAATGGTATTTTCATAAATTACTTGGATAAGTTTTTCAATGCCTTCTTGAATGACATACTTATATACTCTAAGTTTGAATAAGAACATGAGAAACACTTGAGGATGGTGCTACAAATATTAAGGGAGCATCAGTTGTATGCCAAGTTGAGAAAGTGCTCATTTTATCAGAGGTAAATACATTATTTGGGTCATATCATTTCAAAGGAAGGGATAGAAATGGATTAGGAAAAGAACAAAGAAATTGATAAATATTCAGTACCATGCTATATGTTTCCCATTATTCCTTTATCTATATTACGGGAATAGGATTGGCCATCATTCAATGAACATGGAAGAATTCCTGCACATGAAAAGAATGAATAGGATTTGCATAGGTGAGATCTTTCATGGGGATTGCAAGTTATTATAGAATATTTATTGAAGGTTTATCAAAGATTTCTCACCCAATCACTTCTTTGCAAAAGAAGGGAGTGAGATTTGAGTGGACCTATGATTATGAAGGACGTTTCAACACTTGAAGAATTTATTGACAAGTGCACCAATATTGAGGATTGTTGATCCAAATGAATTTTTCATTGTGTGCACTGGTGCATGCAAGGAAGGGCTTGGGGGAGTCCTTAGTCAAAATGCGTATGTGATATGCTACGAGTCAAGGAAGTTAAAAGAGCATGAGAGACATTATGTCACTCATGATTTGAAATTGGAAACCATAGTGCATGCCTTGAAGATGTGTATGAACTATCTCATGGGAAAAATATTTGAGTCGAGGATAGACCATAGTCATCTGAAATATTTGTATGGACAAACAAATTTGAATGCTAGACAAATTAAATGGCTGGAATTCCTTAGTGAGTATGAATTTGATAGAAATCACATCAAAGGAAAACAAAACAAGGTGGTTGATGCACTCAATAGGAGGGTGCAAGAGATTCATGCTACATCCATTAGCATGTACAAATTATATTTGAAAGCCAAAATCTTGGAAGCTACAAAATCATATCAACATTATATGGAAACAAAGGAAAATTACAACAAGGCAAATTTTCAGCAGAAAATTGAAGATTATGAGCTAAGGGAGGATGGAATCCTCATGTACAAAGGTAGAGTATATGTACCTAATTCTCGGGAGTGGAAAAATATGGTTCTGAGAGAGATGCACCCAAGTTACCAAAAAACAATTGAAACTGTCAAGAGCCAATATTTTTGGTCAGGCATGAAGAAAGAAGTGGTTGATTATATAGTCAGATGTCTTGAATGTTATAAGGTAAAGGTTGAACACATACATCCAACTGGTTTTCTACAAACATTTCCCATTCTAGAATGGAAATGGGAAGTGGTGACCATTGATTTTATCCCTAATCTTCCTAGAATAGTGAAGCAACGTGATTCCATCATGGTGGTGGTGGATAAGATCACTAAAGCAACTCATTTTATTCCAGTGAGGCTAAATCAAAAGGTGGATAACATTGTAGAGATTTACATTAGATAAATTTCCAGGCTACATGGTGTGCTGAAGGAAAAAAAATTCGAGAACTATCCCAAGTTCACATCAAATTTTTGGAGGGGGTTATTCAAAAGATTTGGGACAAATCTGAATTTTAGCACAACATATCATACAGAGTCAGATGGGAAAATAGAAAGGGTCAACTGTGTGATTGAGGATATGTTGAGAATGTATGTGATGGATAAACTGTCAAAATGGGAAGATTATCTACACTTAGTTGAGTTTGATTATAATAGAAAGTGAAATACGTTAGTGAGATGGGAAAACCCAACAGACAAAGCAATGGTTGGACCACAATTACTCATGTAAATGGAATAAAAGATGGTGAAGAGAAATCATAACTTAAAGGTTGCCCAAGATAGGTAGAAAATCTATGCAGATAAGGGAAAAAATCACAGATATTTTAAAGTGGGTGACCATGTGTTCTTAAAAGTAAAGGCCAAGAGAAGTTCTCTGAAGTTGGGGAACTATTCAAAGATGGAAGCACATTATTATGGACCATTTTAAATCTTGGAGAGGATTGGTCTTGTTGCATGCATTCTTGCACTACCTACATCCATGTGCATTCATAATGTATCCCCCATGTATTTTCTTAAAAGGTATGTGCATGATGATAATCATGTAATTGATTGGAATGCGATCCAGGTCAAGAAAGAAGGATACTTCTGAGTTCAATTGACATGCATATTGGATTGGAAAGTCAAGATTCTTCAGAATCAAGAAATAGGGATGGTAAAGGTCCAATGGACATGTTACAGTCCTAAAGATGTAGCCCGAGAGCATGAAGATTCCATGTGGGAGGAGTTACATGAAGATTCCATGATATTCCATGATATTTTTGACTATTTTTGGATTGTACATGTGTATATAATGCACTAAGGACAGTGCATAAACAAGGGGGAGATGAATGTGATACCCCTAGGCCAAACCCAAATTGTAAATGTGCATATATGCTGGTGATCCGAGATATTTTGGGCCAGAGTGCATTTGTATGTATGTTTTGAGGCCAAAGGGCCTATGTGGTTATTAGGTTGGAGATCCCAGATGCTAAAAGGCCAACGAACCTATCATTGTAATATGTAATCACACACAAATTATTGATAAAAATATATCACTGCTACATTCCAACCAGAAAAAAAAGAGTATGGGGAGCTAGAACTCCACACTAGAGGGAAATGGGGCTAAGATTCCAGGAAGAGGGGCTAAGCCAAGGAAATATTATAATATTATTTCCTAAAGTCTAATTTATGTGATATTTTATCCTAAGTTCCTAAAGGTGGGGAACATATTCCCAAGTGGGGCCCATGTAGTTCCCATCATGACAAGTGTCAAGTTGGAAACATGAAAATATAAAGTGGGAACTTAGTGTATTTTCCAATTAGTCCCAATCATTCCCATCATTCTCACAATCATTCCTACCATTTGTACCTTCCTTCTATCCACCATTGGTACTTGTAACTTAGCGGCGCTTGGAGTTTATTGTAACTAGTAAACCTGGGTAGTTTGAGATGAAGAAGTAGGTTTCTAGGCCTATGATCATTCTCTTTGGGTGAGAGAACTATTGGGAATTGTTTTCCTTGTGTGTTAGGAAGTAGATACAGGGCTCTGATACCTTTTTTTGGCCTATTATTGAAGCCCCGAAAGGAAAGTGGGACAACTGAAGGACTGTTGAGAAGAGAAAGTGTACACTTCCCAGGGTGGGATAGGTTGTGGGAAATGAGAGGTTGTAGGATAGTTGATGAGGTTGGCACCTTGACTTGAGCTTAATTTGGCTATTTGTTAGACCTTATTCTGGCTTAGGAAGCCTTGGCCCTGGTGAACTTTTAGCCCCAAATCGGGGGTGACCTGTTGTTGAGAGTTTATGAGAGATAAAGTCTATGGTTGGGAGGAACGTCTAAGGTCTACATCCATTCGGTGATTCACAAAAGATAAGTGTCTTCTATGTGTTTGTTATAATTATTGTGTGAATGCTTATATAAATTATGTATATTTTATTGCACATATTTATGCTTGTTTTGCATGTTGTTTACTACTTCATAGTTCTATTCATATGCAGGGCATACTGTTAATTAAATGACATTAGAGTTAATTCTGTTGAATTTACTAGTATTGGGGACATTAAATTGGTATCAAAGAGGAAAAATTTGCGTGGCATGGCCTAACTTGGGGCTGGAGATGCTACAAACCATGCAAAGCAGTTTGGTATCAAATTTTCTAAATGAGAAACTTGTTTGGCACATATTCTAGAAGAGTATGTGGATCTTAAATAACACACAAATAATAATACAAGTATAATATTTATCTAGGTATCAATATCCAATTTCCTTCAATACCTCTATGTCTTCTAGAGATATCCTTGGGAAAGGTTTACAAAACATAAGCTCATACAATCATGCCAGGAAGATATCACAGATGAGGGAAAATTGGTATTTATATATCTTCTTCCACAAAACCTAGAAACAAATACAAGTAGGGGGTTGTTCTTAACACCAATACCATCATAATCATGTGAATGTGTTATAAGCACAAACAACATCGAACAAATAGGAAGACATAAAACTTTGGGATTCCTATGAGTGCATATATTTGAACCTTTCCTACAACTTATGCCAATGTATTCAATAAGATAGTTGCTAGTTGAAAAAATTTCCCTTTTCAATTACCTCATGCATAGGGTATTTTTTAGGGGTGAAATGTAGCCAAAAGGCCAATTTTTAGGATAATATTTTGAGGTCTGTGAATATTTTGTATTATTTAAATATCTCATATTTCACCTTATTTCAAAACCGTATTATTATTTTTGGGTATAAATAGCCACACCATATATGGCATAAGGAACCATATTTGCCTATTCTCAAGAGGAAAAGAGAATTTTGGAATCGTATTCACCTATTTTTCCAACATACCACACATATTTGGAATCATATTCCCCCTTTTCAGGCAAAGGGGACATTTTTTTTCCATCACTAGGTGTGAGGTTGATTGTTTTTCACTGCAACATATTTAGAGTAAAAAATCAATCGAGATCAAGTATTTGTGTTCTTGTTAGTTATTTTTCAAATTCATTTATAGGTATGGGGTTTCAATTTTTCATAATCTGTGATTTAATGTTTTATAGTTTAATCTTAAATATAAATTGTTTATTTGGTTAATTTAAATTTAGCGATGCCCTAATATTTCATCTTTTGTTTGTTTTTTGGTAGTTGAAGTTTTGTGTATGTCTCTTTCATATATGCATCTCTATCATAACATATTCTTCAATTAATTTCCATGATAGTATTGAAATTTGTTCTAGTCTTTAAAGATGCTAGATCCATCCCTATTTTCTGAAGAATTTTTGTCGGCCTTTGTTAACATAGTATGTTTTTATTTTCAACCCCACTAGACGTACAAATATTAAATTTAATCTCAACTCTGAATCTGAAGTTAAATTCCAACCATTGTATAAACTTCTGAAGTTCTTTTTCTAAGATTCATCCATGACAAACGTGTTAATTAAAACTATGTTAATAATTTAATAATAAAATGTAAAAAAATACTTAAAATGGATTTATTTGTTTTTTTTTGTAGCTCTACAAGCTCGATCATTACGTTTTCCTTCTCAGTAGTTCAAGCTTCATGTTCCATTTGACTACCTATAGTGATATCAACTTACTAGTGACATTGCTTTAATTTTTTTTATATACAATGGGAAAACCTATTATAACTCAATATGTCAACATGTTAAGAAACATAGCCTGCAATAGGAGAAAATTAAAGGGATTGCAAATTAGCAAGTTAGAGGGTTTGCAAGCATAGAGTTAATGGGCAGAAAAAGGAAGAGATTGAACAAAATAATAATAAATAAAATGGGGGCATAATATCATTATTGATTTCCATCTTAAAACAATGAAGAAAAACAAGGTTACAAAAATACATCTGCAAAGCACCTCGCGGGCTTATCATTTTAACCAAACTACAATAAGGGATATGAAGCACCAAACGTTTGGAAATCGTAGCCATGTCAGAGGAAATATAAATAAGTGTAACCAATGGGGATGAGTTTCCACCATCCAACAATCTCCACCTTGAAAATGTTTTCCTAATATTGCCCAACAAATTCAATCATCATTTTTTCTACAAGCCAAGAGAAGCCATTCTCCATAACAATTTTTGTAATGGTACTAGTTTTGTAAACATGTATGCACATTTTTTATGGCTATGGACCTTCTTAAGAGCTAATCCACCTCCATTAACATTTTTTCTTACAAAATGGTACATGACATTGATATGTTTAGTCTTCATGTAATAAGCTGGATTGGTGGCCAAATGGATATCACTTTGACTATCACATAATATATACACATGGTCCTGTACTCTTCCAACTTAACTCAAAAGACCGTTTAACTAGATTTACTCTTTGCATGCATGTGAGATATCAATATATTCTACTTTGGTATTGGATAAAGCAATTGTTTCTTGAATCTTTGACATCCAACTAGTGGATCCTCTTGCAAAAGTAAAGATGTAACCTGAAGTGAACATCCTCTTTTCCAATTCACCTACAAAATCTTAATCAACATAACCACATACTGTATCACTAAAACCATCAAAAGTGATGTGATAATCACTTGTTCCTATGATATATTGAAGCACCCATTTCATTGATGCCCAATGTTCTCTACGTGGATTTTCCATGTATTTATTGACAACACCAACTGCATGTGAAATATCCGATCTAGTACATACCATCACATACATTAAACACCCTACTACATTGGCATAAGGTACACGAGACATACAATTATTTTCTTCGTTACTACTAGGACATAATTATGAAGAAAGATTAAAATGGGAAGCCAAAGGGACATTCACAGGTTTCACAACATTCATCCCGAACTTCAAGAGTATTTTCTCCACATGCTTCTATTGTGATAACCAAATCTAGCTAATTTTTATGTCTTTGTGTATTTCCATGCCTAAAATTCATTTTGTTTCTCCTATATCCTTCATGTCAAAATTCCTAGCCAATTGGTCCTTTAACTTGTTGATTTCAACCACGTTTTTGCTTGCCACAAGCATATCGTCAACATATAACACTAAGATAATGAATATTCCATTGAAACTTTTGAAGTAAACACAATGATCATACTCACTTGTAGAAAAAATTTGGCTCACTATGAAGCAATCAAACTTCTTGTACCATTTCCTGGGAGAATGCTTTAGGCCATACAATGACTTCTTGAGCTTGAAAACAAATCTTCTCTTGCGATCTTGAACAAAACTTTCTGGTTGTTCCATATATATATCCTCATCCAAATCTCCATGCAAAAAAGTTGTTTTAACATCTAACTACTCCAAATCCAAATTAGATAAAGCAACTAGTGCTAACATTACACGAATGGAAACAAGCTTAACAAATGATGAAAATATTTCATGGAAATTAATACCTTCCATTTGAGAATACCCTTTTGCAACAAGTCTAGATTTGTATCTTTTATTTTTACCATCAACACCCTTCTTCGATTTGTAGACCCACTTGCACCCAACCACTCTTATGTAATTAGGGATTTCTACCATGTCCCATGTTTTCTTCTTCTCTAAGGCATCCATTTCTTCTTCCATGACTATTTTTCATTTGACACTTTCAACATCATCTATTGCTTCTGGATAACAAGAAGGTTTCCCATCATTAGTAATCAAAGAAATAGATGAAACCTAATCTTCATACCTCTTGGGAGGATTAATGTCCCATGTATATATCCTCAGGGATGGTTGTGGTGTTTCCACATATTCTTATTATTCATAAGCTTCTTCTTTCTCCCTTGTTTTTGTAGATCGTTGAGTCTCTAATTCAATTTCCTGATGTTGTGGTACTTGTTCATGTTTTAGTTCAACTTTTACAACATTTGATTTTAGGAGAGGGGATTCATCATACACTACATCTTTGCTAATGATGATTTTTTGGGTAGTAGGATCCCACAATCTATATCCCTTAAATACATCATCATAACCAACAAAAATGTACTTGTTTGACCTAGAGTCTAACTTTGAATGTTGATATTTAGGAATAAGGGAATAAACATCGCAACCAAATATTTTCGACTTTGAGTAATCACAAGGGTGACCTATCCATACCTCTTCATGAATTTTACAATCTATTGTAGCTGATGGTGACTGGTTTACTAAATATCAAGTAATAATCACTCCTTCTGCCCACAACTCTTGTTGCAAATTGACATTACTAAGCATGCTCCTTGCTCTCTCTAGAATATTCCTATTCATGTGTTCTCCCATGCCATTTTATTGAGGAGTGTATATCACGATTTAATTACTTCTAATCCCAGTTTCCTTGCAATACTTCTCAAATTCCAAGGATGTGAACTTGCCTCCATTATCTGTTCTAAAACACATGATTTGCCTGCCAGTTCCCTTTTCAACCAAAACTCTAAATTGTTTAAATACATTGAACACATAATCTTTTCTCTTTATAACTTTAACATTCCTCCACCATCAACCCCATGGTCGGGCCAACATTACTACGCGGAAAAACACTACTGTAACATATTATGCATTCTTATGAAATACAATTGCTTAATTACAGTTAAACACGGTGTAAGCACATTAATACCATTAGCATACATAATCCACAACATTAACAATAATTCATGAATACAAAGGAATACATGTAAACATTGCTAGAATCACAGACATGCATATTAAATTGAAATTATACGCATGTATATACTTATCTTTTAGACTGGAAGTAATTCACCAACTGCGTGTAGACCTCCCACGAACCTCCAAGCCTTAGACCATGTTACTCATCACTCTTAGCAGTAGGTCACCCTCGAGCTGGGACTAAGCTCCACCAGGTAGGGATTCCTAGGCTAGGCAGGGAATACAGGAAGACACACAGTCACAGGAGAAGGATTCTCTCCTAGGAGCCACTTATGCCCACTTCCAACAGACTCTCATTCCCCACATGTCTGTCCCACCTCAGGAGTATACACCTTCACTGTCACCAAGATAGTCCATCGATTGTTAACCTCCCTTCCCTTGGGCTTCAGCAACAGACCATATTGGAAGTCTTCGAGCTCTGTGGAAGCTACATGACTCCTTCCAAGAGTTCTCACTTCCTCTGTGCACTCTCTCACCTGGAGAGAGTCGCTCACAGACTGGGTAACCTGCCTCTTCAAAAACAATCACCTCCCTCACACTTTCCAGCAAGCCACACGCAATCCATCACTGCGTTGCCACAATAGTCAATTGGGAAAATGGGTATGGACATCCGAAACGAAAATGATCAGCGCTAAAGCATAGCGCAGCTCTGCAATTATAGGATGTGTTAATCTTTCTGAAAATTAACACAGGATGCACGGCTCAACAATTACGGAACATTCAATTCTCTCAACCAACAATAAGGAACAAACTCACCTCTCTGGTTTCAGAGACGCATAAGGTGTACAGAGTTTCAATCATAGAGGCCAAACACGTACAAATGCAGGATGAAGGAATTAGAAGTTTGAACCCCGGATTCAGGTGATGGTTGGAGAAATTCCCACCCAACTCCTACGCAACAGTCGATGGAATGGAAAGAGAACCCCCGACACAACTCATTTCCTAGGTTAAATCGCATGTGCTTGGGTTGACACATGTCACCCATGAAGCTGCATGCATCCCTCCCTAGGAACTTAGGACAAAACATAGATTTCACATGGATTTTGGGATAATATTAAAATATTATTCCCAAGGACTTAAGCCCCTAGGCTCCACACTTAGCCTCTCTTTCCAACCTTCCAGCCCCCAATCCCTTACCCAGGTTTTGTGGAAGCTTAGTCCCCCATCACTCATTCATCGTGGTAGTTCCACACACAAATATGTTTTGTATTAATACTGTGCATAATTACATGTACAAAAATCAGGCTCCTGGCCTTCAACACTTAGGCTCCCTGGCCTAATAACACATAAGCCCACTAGCTTATATAACTTGGCTCACCAGCCTTATAAACTTTAATTACAGTTCATAAACAAGATTTATACTTCATAGACATGATTTACAACAGGGTTCAGCCTTGGGGACATTACAATTCCCTCCCCTTATTTTTGCACTGTCCTCAGTGCAACTTTACACTGCATCTGCAAGATTTTCAAAATTTTCAAAAAGATGCGGGTACTCTGCTCGCACAACATCTTCATGCTCCCATGTCACATCCTCAAGACTGTACCAGGTCCACTGGACCTTTACAAGCCCCATGGCTCGATTCCAAAGATGTTTGTTTTTCTTGTCCAATATGCGCACAGGATGCACTTGCAGGACACCTTCTTGCTCCACCTAGATCACATTCCAATCAATTACATGATTAGCATCAGGCATATACTTTTTAAGAAATGAAACATGAAACACATTATGTACAGTCATGGATGTAGGTAATGCAAGCATATATGCAACTGGCCCAATCCTTTCCAGGATTTCAAATGNCACACAAATATGTTTTGTATTAATACTGTGCATAATTACATGTACAAAAATCAGGCTCCTGGCCTTCAACACTTAGGCTCCCTGGCCTAATAACACATAAGCCCACTAGCTTATATAACTTGGCTCACCAGCCTTATAAACTTTAATTACAGTTCATAAACAAGATTTATACTTCATAGACATGATTTACAACAGGGTTCAGCCTTGGGGACATTACAATTCCCTCCCCTTATTTTTGCACTGTCCTCAGTGCAACTTTACACTGCATCTGCAAGATTTTCAAAATTTTCAAAAAGATGCGGGTACTCTGCTCGCACAACATCTTCATGCTCCCATGTCACATCCTCAAGACTGTACCAGGTCCACTGGACCTTTACAAGCCCCATGGCTCGATTCCAAAGATGTTTGTTTTTCTTGTCCAATATGCGCACAGGATGCACTTGCAGGACACCTTCTTGCTCCACCTAGATCACATTCCAATCAATTACATGATTAGCATCAGGCATATACTTTTTAAGAAATGAAACATGAAACACATTATGTACAGTCATGGATGTAGGTAATGCAAGCATATATGCAACTGGCCCAATCCTTTCCAGGATTTCAAATGGCCCACAAAATATGGCTGCCAACTTGGCGCAACTTCCCAGCTTCAGGGAACTCCTATTAGCATTCACTTTCAGGAAAACATGATCACCCACTTTGAACTCTCTATGGGTTCTGTTCTTATCAGCATAACTTTTCTGCCTGTCCTGGGCAACTTTCAAATTCTACTTAATTTTTATCATTTGGTCCTCCATCTCCTTGAGAAACTCTGGCCCAATTATTGTTCTATCAGCTGGATTATCCCAGCTCACTGGAGTATTGCACTTTCTTCCATAAAGTGCTTCAAATGGGCTCATCTTCAACGATGCATGATACCCATTGTTGTAGGTGAATTCTACCAAGTGTAGGCAGTCTTCCCATCTTGATGGTTTGTCCATCACATACATTCTTAGTATGTCTTCTATTACTTTGTTCACCCTCTCCGTCTGTCCATCAGAATCATGATGATAAGTTGTACTAAAGTTCAGATTAATTCTGAATCCTTTGAACAATCCTTTCTAGAAATTCGAGGTGAATTTCGGGTCTCTGTCGGACACAATCATTTTATGAATTCCATGCAATTGTGCCACTTCCTTTATGAAAATATCAGCAACATCTGCTGCCTTGTGAGTAGTTTTCAGTGGAATAAAATGGGCAGCTTTTGTAAGCTTGTCCACCACCACCATGATCGAATCATGCATCTTGCCTGTTCGAGGCAATCCCATAATAAAATCCATCATTACTACTTCCCACTTCCACTCAGGAATGGGTAAAGATTGCAGCGACCCTGCTGGGTGCCTTTGCTCAGCTTTAACTTTCTGGCACTCCATACATCTAGCGATGTATTCATCGATCTCTCTCTTCATACCCGGCCAAAAGTAATGGCTCTTGACCGCTACTACTATTTTCTGATATCCAGGGTTCCCTGCATAAGGCACATTATGCATCTCCTGCAAAATCATCTATTTCAAGCACTGGACATTGGGTACAAAAATTATGTTCTTGTACAACAGTATTCCATCTGTTTCCAATTTATAAATTTCCATCTTTTGTGGCATCTTACACTGTTGTATCTTAGCTACCAATTCTCTGTACTACAGATATGCATTTGCAGCCTCAAGAATTCTGCTTTTAATATTAGTCTGATACATGCTAATGGTTGTAGCATGTAATTCATGCACCCTCCTGTTGAGTGCATCAGCCACTTTATTCTCATTTCCTTTGATATGCTTGATCTCAAAGTCGTACTCACACATAAATTCCAGCCACCTACTTTGTCTAGCATTTAAGGTTGGTTGATCAAACAAATATTTCAGACCGTTATGGTCTATTCTGAGTTCAAACCTCCTTCCCATGAGGTAATGCCTCCATTTCTTTAGAGCATGAACTATGGCTGCCAACTCCAAGTCATGGGTTGCATAGTTCCTCTCATGCTCTTTTAATTTCCTGGACTCATAATAGATTACGAATCCATTCTAACTGAGGACCCCTCCCAGTCCTTCTTTGCATGCATCAGTGCATACTATGAAATCTACATTTGGATCTGCAATCCTCAAGATTGGAGCACTGGTTAACAATTGCTTCTTGTTAACAGTCGGTGCTCTCTTAGCACCTGCAACACCATCCTTATATGTTGTTCATGTTCTTCTTTGGTCCTGGAATACACCAGAATCTCATCCAGGAAGATGATGACAAACTTGTCTAGATAGTCCCTGAATACTCCATTCATCAAGCTCATAAAAACAACAGGTGCATTTGACAGTCCAAACGACACCACTGTGAACTCGTAATGACTATACCTTGTTCTAAAAGTGGTCTTGTTGATGTCTTCATATTTTATTCTTACTTGGTGATATCCCAATATTAGATCTATTTTCGAAAAGATCTTTGCATCCTTCAACTGATTGAAGAGATCATCAATCCTCGACAGAGGATACTTGTTCTTCACCGTTACTTTGTTCAATTGTCTAAAATCAATGCACAATCTCAATGTTCCATCCTTCTTTATGAACAGGATCGGGGCACCCCAAGGCGACATGCTTGGGCATATATACCCCTTCTTCAGAAGTTCTTCAAGCTCCAGCTGCAACTCTTTCAGTTCTGGGGCACTCATCCTATACGGAGCCTTTGACACTAGAGTTTCTCCAGGCATCAAGTTCACAGAGAAATCGATATCCCTTTTCGGAGGTAGTCCAGGTATTTCCTAGAATACATCTTTGAACTCTTTAAGTACCTCATGATCCTCAATACTTGACACCTTATCCTTAGGTATTTCCCCCACATGGGCTGCAAATAATTGATAGCCTTTTCTGTAGCACTTCTTCAGCTGCATTGCTAAGATTTCTCTAACAGTAACAACTCTAGGAATTCCTTGGACGGCTCTTTGATTCCATTCTTCATCTAAGAAAGTGAATGCCTTGTTCTAACAGTCGAAGATGGCATCGTGCTGGTCCAACCAGTCCATCCCAATTAGACAATCATAAGAGCCTAACGACAGAACATTCAAATCGACCTTCGTGCTCAGTCCATTCATGTCTACAGGACAAGACTTGACTAACTTCGTGACTTTCCTCTTGATTCATGTAGCTAGCTGCACTAACCAAGACTTTTCATGTTTGTTTCTTATCAAATGCAAACTTTCTACCACTCTAGGGTCTATATAACTATGGCTAGCCCCTAAATCAACTAAAATAGTAAATGGTTGGTTTTTTGTCATACCCTCTACTTCAATCATGTGTGACTGATACTTAGCTTGCTTGTTGTTCAGGGTTGCGTAGATCCTTGGAATTCTACTACCCATGTCTTCCACTGTTTCAGCCTATTGAACATTGTGGAGAACTCTTACTTTATCATTTCTTTGGGGGCAATCCCTGTACCTATGGTTTTCTTTACAACACCAACATTCCATAGGTGGCGGAATTGACATTTTCCCACCCACTTCAACCTTCCCGGGCTCTCTAAGAGACGATTGTCCTTGAGGTTTGTTTCTGAAAAAGGGTGGTTTATTTCCCTTCTACCTCTATTCTTTCTTGAACTTTTTCTGGTCATCCCAAACCTTCCGAAAGGTAGGCTTTTATCTTTGTTGTTCAAATAAGCACTTCACTCTTCTTATCATTTCTTCCATAGTATTTGGGTCATCATACTGAATCTTATCCCCAATAGGAGGCAGTAATCCACTCAGGTACCTCTAAATCTTGACAGACTCATCTTTGATGAACATAACATACTTAAGTAATTCCAAAAACTTTTGTTCATACTCATCAATGGTCTGGTTGTCCAGCTTGAGTTCAAAGAACTCTTTCATCTTTCTGTCATGATATCTTTTAGTTAAGTATTTCCTCTCGAAATACCTCTTGAATTCTTTCCATGTGATGTCCATTTCCCTGATGTGCTACACCTGCACAAGTTGATCCCACCACATGGATGCCTTTCCCTTCAATTGATACATGGAAATCCTTCCCTCTGCAGGAGAGGAATAATTCTACAGTTGAAAGTATTTCCTCATACCAAGCAACCAAGTTTCGGCATCTTCCTCCTTCTTATGTTCTCCATCGAATGTTGGAGGCTTGATCTTGTTCATTTCCCCTTTCAATTCATCCATCCCAGATCTCCTGTGCTTTCTGGTAGGAGATTGGATTGAACTACTGTGTGCTTCCCTACTGGAATGCTTTGGGGAGAGACGACGATGTCTGTTGACACTCCTTGATCTTCTTTTCCTCTCAGGGGTCCTGCGACTCTCTCTCTTGCTTGAGTCACTCTCCTTTTCCAATTTCTTTTCTATTCTTTCTGGACTCTTCAACATCCTTAAGTTGAATTCACCCTACTTATCCCTGAATTTCATGAGCGTTTGGCTATCAGCTCGGTGAGCCTGGGCATGTTTCTGCAATCTTTCAATGATTTTCATCATATGTCGTTCCTTATCCATCTCTTTTCCTTGCCCATTAGAGTTTGATCCTTCAACTCCCAAGTTGGCGTTCCTTCCTTCTCTTTCGTTCTCTGAATTAGAGGCAATCCGTACCTCTTCCATTCTTTGCTCTCAACAACAACCCTATTTAGTTCTGGCACTTGCTAAGCTTCTGCAAACACACATGCAGACAACAGGGATTTGTGAGGTCATCATTCTTAGCAAATTCCACACATTCAAAACCATTCTGATTAAGAAAACGCTTTGATTTCACAAATTTTCTGAGTTCTACTCGGCTCTGTAATTTTCGAGTGATAGCTCCCTCTTTCTTAGCCCCTACCCTCATAACCAAATGCGATTCTACTAAGTGCTACTCGGGATTTTGACCTTCAAAGAGTTTTAAGGTACACACATATATCTCCCGGAGTTTCGATTTACCGAATTCACGTAAATCGGGTGGATCGACGGTCCACGTTTACCCAACATCCAACGGTTAAAAATCCTCTACGGTTCTTTCGTCTTCGAATATTTTGGGACTTCGGAACTTCGGGTTTCAGGGTTTTGGTAACCAGGAGTTAGAAATGCAGCGACCCAAACCATTGGTCACTCCATTCCTCGAACTCTGATACACGAGTTCTTGTACGAGATCCAACGATCCTTGATGATTTGGATCCAACGGTCCAGATCTTTTCGAAGTTTCGTGAACCGGGAGTTCACGATGCAACAACTCCAAATCTCTTGTCACTTCAATCCATGAATTTCGATATGGGAATTCATGTATGAGATCAATGGTTGTGAGCCTTCCTTAATCCAACGATTCAAATCTCTCCTAGGATTACACCCGTCAAATCTCTTCAGCCCTAACTTCCTCTCTAGTTGGCTGGATCCGACAGCTCACAGGATTTCAGTACTTCTTCCTGGAAGCACTCCACCGTCCGATTCTACCTTTGTTAATCTCTTTCACGATTTGGGACTTGGAGTGACCAAGAATTTGGCATGCACTCCAAGTTCATGATCCCTGAATTCATGAAATAATCCAACGGATCAAACCAACCACGATCAACGACCCATGTTTATTCTAGATCCTAGGGTGGTTTCTCCATCCACTAACCACCTTGCAACTTCTGGCTATCTTACGGTCCTCGTAATTTCGCAAGTTCTCCATAGAGAATTTTGACCACCCAACTCTGCTTCTCAAGGACTTCTGGCCAATGACTTGGTACCCTCCTTCTGAACTTTCATCTACTTGATCCAACAGTCTTGATTCCCCACGATCTGACGACTCAGATCTCATCGGCATTTCACGTATCGGGATTTACAAACTCCTGTGCAACTCCAAAGGGTTTTAAACCTTGTGCACGTTCTCCATATTTGACGCTTGTGAGGGTTCTCCTTTCCTCCCGAATAGATTCTATGGCTCCAACACTTTTGGTGTGGAGTTATCTCTCTCCCTGTGGCCATATACCACACCGACTCCAGTTTTATAATACCTCTACACCTCCTGAGCTTTGTAACACGGTCAAGTAGTCCATTGACACTCAAAAACATTCTGAGGTCTGAAATTAGTCCTCCAGACAAAATTTATTTTCAAAAACTCGTTCCAAAGACCACTTATCCGGCCCATCTAGGCTCAGCGTTGAAACTAGCCTCTGATACCATATTGTAACGTTCCCCCACCATCAACCCCATGGTCGGGCCAACATTACTATGCGGAAAAACACCACTGTAACATATTATGCATTCTTATGAAATACAATTGCTTAATTACAGTTAAACAAAACGTAAGCACATTAATACTGTTAGCATACATAATCCACGACATTAACAATAATTCATGAATACATCAGAATACATGTAAACATTTCTAGAATCACAAACATGCATATTAAATTGAAATTATACACATGTATATACTTATCTTTTAGACTGGATGTAATTCACCAACTGCGTGTAGACCTCCCACAAACCTCCCAGCCTTAGACTGCACTGCTCATCACTCTTAGTAGTAGGTCACCCCCGAGTTGGGACTAAGCTCCACTAGGTAGGGATTCCTAAGCTAGGCAGGGAATACAGGAAGACACACAGTCACAGGAGAAGGATTCTCTCCTAGGAGCCATTTATGCCCACTACCCATAGACTCTCATTCCCCACATGTCTGTCCCACCCCAGGAGTATACACCTTCACTGTCACCAAAACATTCCATCGGCTGCTAACCTCCTTTCCCTTAGGCTTCAGCAACAGACCAGACCGGAAGTCTCCGAGCTTTGTGGCAGCTACAGGACTCCTTCCAGGAGTTCTCACTTCCTCTGCGCACTCTCTCACCTGGAGAGAGTCACTCACAGACTAGGTAACCTGCCTCTTCAACAACAATCACCTCCCTCACACTGGCCAACAAGAAACACACAATCCAACAGTACGTGGCCACAATAGTCAATTGGGAAAATGGGTATGGACATCCGAAACAGAAACGATCAGCACTAAAGCATAGCGCGACTCTGCGATTACAGGATGTGTTAAGATTTTCGGCAAGCAACACAGGATGCATGGCTCAGAAATTACAGAACATTCAGTTCTCCCAACCAGCAATAAGGAACAGACTCACCTCTCTGGTTTTAGAGATGCGTAAGGTGTATATAGGTTCAATCACAGAGGCCAAATGCATACAGATGGAGGATAGAGGAATTGGAAGGTCGAACCCCAGATTCAGGTGATGGTTGGAGAAATGCCCACCCAAATCCTATGCAACAGTCGACGGAATGGCAAGAGAACCCCCAACACTACTCATTTCTTCGGTTAAATCGCATGCACCTGGGTCGACACATGTCGCCCATGAAGCTGCATGCATCCCTCCCCAGGAACTTAGGACAAAACATAGATCTCACATGGCTTTTGGGATAATATTAAAATATTATTCCCAAGGACTTAAGCCCCTAGGCTCCACACTTAGCCTCTCTTTCCAACCTTCCAGCCCCCAATCCCTTACCCAGGTTTTGTGGAAGCTTAGTCCCCCATCACTCATTCATCATGGTCGGTCCACACACAAAGATGTTTTATATTAATACTGTGCATAATTACATGTACAAAAATTAGGCTCCTAGCCTTCAACACTTAGGCTCCCTAGCCTAATAACACATAAGCCCACTAGCTTATATAACTTGGCTCACCATCCTTATAAACTTGAATTACAGTTCATAAACAAGCTTTATACTTCATAGACATGATTTACAACAGGGCTCGCCCTTGGGGACATTACAATAACATAGACCCACACCTTTCCAAACTAATCATCTATAAATGTTACAAAATATGATGATCCTCCAAAAGAAACTGTAGGGGATGTTGAAAAGTCAACAAGAAACATGTGTCTAATTTACTTTTCCCTTAATTAAATTAGACAATAATTATTAATCTATTATCTCATTCATAACTGAGTAATTTTGAATTGTAACAAAATTATAAGTGTAGTTAAGTGAGTTAATATCAGTTGTACTAGTTGTAACTAAACATGCACTAGTGAGAGTTCAATTAATCAGTGAACTCACATGCAACTGAATATTCGCCATGGTTAACTACATGCATGTCAGTTCGAATGGAGATCCAGTTGAGATAACAGGTGAAAGGGACAATTTGGCTATTAGTTGTGATTTGTTCACACTTGCAGTGAATATGATTATGAGCATGTGCAAACGAGGCAATTGTATTCATTCGATTCATTGTGAGAATTTGGATTGCAGAGATTGTGCAGAGGAGGCAGGTTGTCTGGACACGAAAATTGGCACATATATTTTCTAATTTGTGTATGACAGTGTGAGAGGATTGTATTGTATTGAGAGATCTTGGATTAGAGTTTTGTATGATATTGTTTCATGATTCATGATATACATAATATATGATAGTGGGGTTTTTAGCTTTACGCCTTCCCGGTAAAACTTCTGTGTTGTGTGTTATTGATATTTCACTTTGTGCATTGTGGTTGTGATCATGGTTTAATTGCTTCTGCAACTATAATAGTAGAAGCGATTATGTATTTAACAAGTGGAGGAAATTGTTAGATCAGGAGAATCGCAGGAATACATTAATTTGTATCAAAATTTCTACATGGTATCAGAGCCACGGAGGCCACGGAGTCACGGAAATGAGGTGGGAACATAATTTCATTCTCGCACCCTAGACAAAGGAAGGGTGAAAACTTCATTGGCATTCTCGCAGGAAAATACACTAGCAGGATGTGAACTTCCCTCACCCTAACAGTGGAGCAGGGTGTGAACTTCATTGGCATTCTCGCAAGCTACAGTGGAGCAGGGTGCGAACTTGACAGGCAAGTTTGCGAGCTATACACAGGCAGGGTGTGAACTTCCCTCAAGTTTCTCTCAGGTGGGGTGCGAACCTCCCAGGGCAAGAGGAAAGTGAAGGGGTTGAGTTTTGGATTGGATAACATTCGAATTTGCAAGATTTGTTTGGTGCGACACTTGATTCAAGATTGAAATGTCTTTCAATGGCTTGAGGTTGTAGTATGCACTCGAGGGCAACTCTAACTACATTGATTAGAAGGATAGGATGGAGGAAGTTCTCAAAGACAATGGCTTGAAGGGTTACATTGACGTAGATGTTCCTAAGTTGGATGTGACAAATACTGCAAATCTTGATGCATGGCAAAAGAAAGTGGCGAAGGAGAGGAGGATTCTGTTGGAGGGAGTATGAGACCACATTGTCTCAAGTCTCCATGGGAAAACCACACCATATGCAATGTGGAAGGTT
Organism: Picea sitchensis; assembly: GCA_010110895.2. Taxonomy (NCBI): domain Eukaryota; kingdom Viridiplantae; phylum Streptophyta; class Pinopsida; order Pinales; family Pinaceae; genus Picea; species Picea sitchensis. The sequence continues at coordinate 953,641 of SNQJ01S0000942.1, forward strand.
TTGAAAGATCTGTTCCAAAACAGTCGTGACCATAGGAAATTGGCACTCAAAGATAAACTCAGGAAGATCAAGATGGATAAAGGTGACACCATTCCAAAATATCTCACAAAGTTTGTCCAATGTCGGGATGAGATTGGAAGTGTGGGAATAACAGTCGTTGTTGATGATTTGGTGAGCTTGGCGCTCCTAGGGATTCCTAAGAGTTGGCATAGTTATCAAGACTCTATCAATGGAAGGGAAAAATTACCAGATTGGGAACGACTATGGTCAGATATGGTGCAAGAGGAGTTCAGGCAGAACACCAGAGATGGATCTTCATCAAAGCATGATGATGAAGAGGATTGTTCTTTGACTACCAAGGCAAGGAAAGGGAAAGGGAAGAAATCCCAATCAAATTCCAAGTCTAAAGTCAAGAAGCTAGATTTGTCCAAAGTGAAGTGTTTTCACTATCACGAACGTGGGCATCTCGCTACTAACTGTCCGCAGAAGAAGAAGAACAAGACGGTTGTTGGAGATAAAACTGGTGAGGCTCTTGTTTCACAATTTGAGCTTGACTTCACTTTGATCACATCCATGGCATCAAGTGCATCGATATCAACGTGGTATTTGGATAGTGGCGTTTCCTTCCACATGACGGGAGATAGAGAGTCTTTCATTGACTTGGAGGAGAAAGATCTCAGAATGCATATAGAGATGGGCGACGATGGATGATACAATGGGACTGGTATTGGTACCATTACCTTTCAGAGGGAGTTAGGTAAACCATTTCAATTGAAAAATGTTATGCATGTTCCAGGTCTGAAGAAAAACTTGGTCTCAGTCGCAATGTTGGAGGACGGAGGCTATGATGTTGTTTTTAGCAGTGGTATATCCTACGTGCGACATAAAGCAACATGTCAAGTCAAGAAGATAGGGATTCGAGTTAAGAATCTCTACATGTTGTAGGTAGATGGCTGCAGTTCCATGATAGGCAAGGCAGAAATAGTGGTGAGCCAGGATGAAGGCAATTATGGCATAGGAGATTAGGCCATATTCATCATGGAGCCTTGAAGATCATGCAACAAATATATACTGGACTTCCAAGGGGAGCACTTGCTCAGTCAGATCAATGCAAGGGATGCACCCTCGGGAAGTATGTAAAGTCCACCTCTCATGAAAAGGAGAACCGTGCTTCGATGATCCTGGAGAGAATTCACACGGATGTGTGTGGACCATTCTCGGTTGCTTCAACAGCAAAACACAGGTATTATGTTATTTTTGTTGATGGCTTTTCTCGTAAATGTTGGATATTCTTCATGCAGAAGAAAGATCAAACATTCTCAAAGTTTTATGAGTTTAAAGGATTGGTGGAGAAAGAGTCAGGGAATCAAGTGAAGGCTCTAAGGAGCGATAATGGTGGAGAATACATCTCTAACGAATTCAAAGACTTCTGCAGTAGAGAAGGAATTCGAAGAGAACTCATAGCGCCTCATAACCCACTGCAAAATGGGGTCGTGGAGAGAAAGAACAGAACGATAGTGGGTGCAGCACGAGCGATGTTGCATGATCAAGGCCTACCATCACATTTGTGGATAGAAGCATGCAATACTACGATTTATGTGCAGAACCGTTTTCCTCATAGAGTACTTGGCATGAGTACACCTGAAGAAGCTTTTACTGGTAAGAAACCTGATGTTTCACATTTAAAAATTTTTGGCTCATCTGTTTTTGTGCATGTGAACAAGGATGGCAGGAAGAAGCTGGAACCAACTACTGAAGTTGGGATATTTGTGGGGTACACAGAAACACCCCATAATTATCATGTGTATTTTCCAAACAGTAAGATGACTGTTATGCGATGGGATATAAAATTCGATGAGGGTAAAGCCATGCGGTTGTCGCTTGAGAGGGAGCTAGACTTGCATGTAGAAGAGGAACTATTGGTTCCCAAGGATGAGTCTCAAGATGTGGATCAACCACATGAGGAGGTTCATGGAGTGGAGTAAACCATTCAAGCAAAGCCATCCATCAGAAATGGCAGAAAGCGCACCATGGAAGCTGATAGATTGAGACTAGATGTTGCACAGAATATAGGAGCCCCTATTTCACAACGCAGACAGAGACAGTCTCCTGATCGATTTGTTGGATACATGGCTCTCATGAGAAACTGTATTGCGATTGAACCATCTTCCTTTCAGGAAGCAGTGCAGGACCCCACTTGGGTTTATGCTATGGTTGAGGAGTATGACTCCATTGTCAAAAACAGTGTATGGGAAATTGTCCCAAGACCGATTGATAAATCAGTGGTAGGTTCGAGATGGATCTACAAGGTAAAGCAAGCTACTTATGGGAGTGTGGAGAAATACAAGGCCAGGTTTGTGGCCTAGGGCTTCTCACAGATCGAGGGGATAGATTATGGAGAGACCTTTGCACCTGTCGCTAGGTACTCTTCCATAAGATCCATCCTTTCACTCTCAACGCAGATGGGCTGGTGCATTCATCAGATGGATGTAAAAACTTCGTTCCTCAACGAGATCATTGAGGAAGAAGTGTACATTGAGCAGCCATAATGTTTTGAGACCTTTGACAGAGATTCGCATGTGTGCAGAATCAAGAGAGCACTGTATGGGCTGAAGCAAGCACATCATGCTTGGTACACTTGGATAGACAACTATTTCACCGGATTGGGCTTCACCAAAAGTGAAGGAGATGAAAACCTATACCAAATTGTGGTGGAGGGTAAGCTATTAATCATTGTTCTTTATGTTGATGATTTAATACTTACTGGTGATGAGCAATTGATAAACTCATGCAAGGAGGACCTTGCAAAGGAGTTTGAGATGAAGGATTTGGGCCTTCTTCATTATTTCCTTGGTTTGGAAATATGGCAGCGAGATGGTGAAATTTTTGTGTCTCACAGTAAGTATACTAGGGAGATACTGGGTAAGTTTCACATGGAGGGCTGCAAACCCATGGATACTCCTCTTCCAGGAAACTAGAGGAAAGAGGATGCTACTTCTGGAGAGGTAGTGGATGCTACTTCCAATCGACAATTAGTATGTTCGCTAATGTATTTAGTGAATACGAGACCGGGCATTTGCTATGCGGTTAACCAGCTTAGTCAAGCGATGGTTAAGCCTACCAAAATCTTTTGGAAGGTGGGGAAGCATGTCCTAAGATATCTGAAGGGCACATCTGAGTATGGATTATGGTATAGACAGACGGATGAGGTGAAGTTGCATGGCTTCATGGATGCAGATTGGGCAGGCAGCCCAACGAACAGAAAGACCACATTAGGAGGGATCTTTAGTATCGGATCTACAGTTGTTTCTTGGTACAGTAGGAAACAGAGATTCGTGTGTTATAACCCTAAAATGCACCATACAGGTTTACCTGGCATCAGGCCAACTCATGCCTCTTCCTAGCCAAAGCCATGCTGAGTAATTCCTCAAAAACCACTTAAAACAAGCAACCCGCGCCCTAACTGCTCATTGGGCGCG
>SNQJ01S0000942.1:971875-994716 GCA_010110895.2 Picea sitchensis
CTGGGTAAGTTTCACATGGAGGGCTGCAAACCCATGGATACTCCTCTTCTAGGAAACTGGAGGAAAGAGGATGCTACTTCTGGAGAGGTAGTGGATGCTACTGTCTATCGACAGTTAGTAGGTTCGCTAATGTATTTAGTGAATACGAGGCCGGACATTTGCTATGCGATTAACTAGCTAAGTCAAGCGATGGTTAAGCCTACCAAACTCTTTTGGAAGGTGGGGAAGCATGTCCTAAGATATCTGAAGGGCACATCTGAGTATGGATTATGGTACAAACAGAAAGATGAGGTGAAGTTGCGTGGCTTCACGAATGCAGATTGGGCGGGCAGCCCAACGGACAGAAAGAGCACATCAGGAGGGATATTTAGTATCGGATCTATAGCTTTTTCTTGGTACAACAGGAAACAGAGATCCGTGGCACTCAGTTCAGCGGAAGAAGAATACATGGCAGCAAGTCAAGCTGCATGTGAGGCTATCTGGATGAGGAAGATCTTGGTTGGTTTGTTTGGTTCTCATTTAGATCCGACAGTGATTTATTGTGATAATCAGAGTTGCATTAAACTCTTGATTAATCATGTGTTTCATGACAGATCTAAGCATGTAGATATCCGATATCATCATCTCAGAGATTATGTGCAGCGAAAGATCATGTTGCTTCAATACATTCCTACGGAAGATTAGGATGCCGACATTTTGATGAAGGCACTCACCAGGAGAAAATTCGAATATCATAGAGATAGGATTGGGGTGAAGGATAATCCCTTTATTTTTGAGAGGGAGTGTTGAAAAGTCAACAAGAAACATGTGTCTAATTTACTTTTCCCTTAATTAAATTAGACAATAAATATTAATCTATTATCTCATTCATAACTGAGTGATTTGGAATTGTAACAGAATTATAAGTGTAGTTAAGTGAGTTAATATCAGTTGTACTAGTTGTAACTAAACATGCACTAGTGAGAGTTCAGTTAATTAGTGAACTCACATGCAACTGAAGATTCGCCATGGTTAACTACATGCATGTCATTTCCAATGGAGATCCAGTTGAGATAACAGGTGAAAGGGACAATTTGGCTATCAGTTGTGATTTGTTCACACTTGCAATGAATATGCTTATGAGCATGTGAAAACGAGGCAATTGTATTCATTTGATTCATTGTGAGAATTTGGATTGTAGAGATTATGCAGAGGAGGTAGGCTGTCTGGACATGGAAATTGGCACATGTATTTGCTAATTTGTGTATGACAGTGTGAGACGATTGTATTGTATTCAGAGCTCTTGGATTAGAGTTTTGTATGAGATTGTTTCATGATTCATGATATACATAATATATGATAGTGGGGTTTTTAGCTTTACGCTTTCCTGGTAAAACTTCTATGATGTGTGTTATTGATATTTCACTTTGTGCATTGTGGTTGTGATCGTGGTTTAATTGCTTCCGCAATAATAATAGTAGAAGCGATTATGTATTTAACAAGTGGCGAAAATTGTTAGATCAGGAGAATCGCAAGAATACATTAATTTGTATTGAAATTTCTACAGGGGATAGCCCCCAAAGATATGAATAAATATAATCAATAACACCTTTACTTATATTGCTGTCTATTTTAAACTTTTGTCTACACTACTTCCAAAAAATAGAATGTTTGTAGAAATTCAAATTCAAGGATTTGAAATTTGGAAGTAACTTGCAATTTATCAATACCTTTATCCCTTTCTTGCTCATATGACTCGGTCATTGATGTCGTAAACAAGTAGGTTCATATGTTTCCTCTGATGACATCGTTGCTTCATTTACATGAGTTCTTCCTTCCAGTTTGTAAAGGTTTCCAATCTTCGTAGCCTTCATAACCACTAAGATTCCCTTGGACACTTTCAATGCTCCACCTTAACATGTGAACTTGTAACCTGCATAATCCAAAACTCCCAAATAAATTGAGTTCTTTTTAAGTTCAGGTAGATGTCTAACCTTTGTTAGTGTTCTAACAATATCATCAAACATTTTAATCTTAACTCTCCCAACCCCAACAATATTACAAGGAGCATTATTTCCCATGAGAAAAATACCACCATCAACAACTTGATAAGAGGAAAACCAACTCCTATGTGGACACATGTGATGTGAAGCACCAGAGTCTAGTAACCATTCTTCATGATAATGTGAAACATTGCTAATGGATAAAACTTCATCAACCATACTTGAACTTGACTCAACTGCATTTTCTTCCTTACCAAAGTCTTCCTTGGATTCTTGTCTCTTCCAACAATCCTTCTTGAGATGCCCTGATTTACTGTAGTGCCAACAATTTAGCTTAATTTTCTTGCCATTTGACTTGGATCTGGATGTACCTCTCAATATCTCCCCTCTTTCTCGGGATCGACCTCTAACCACCATTACTTCTAGTGTGGAGGTTTCTATATTAGATTTCCTCCTCACCTCCTCAGACAAATAGGAACCCACAACATAGCTATATTCAAGAGTATCATTTGTACTAAAGCTAATGGAAGTTACTAAATTATCCCAAGACTTAGGAAACAAACACAACAACATACTGCCTTATCTTCCTCATCGATTTTTACATCCATACTAGGTAACTGGCATATGAGAGTATTAAATACATTTAAATGATCAACAATTTTGGTACTTTCTTTCAATCGTAGACTATACAGTTGTTGCTTGAGGTAGATTTGGTTGGTTGGGGATTGTGTCATGTAGAAGCTCTCAATTCTCCTCCATAGGCTTGTTGTTGTTTCCCATGATATGAAGAGGACGTTGTTGACCAAACACAATTGAATGGTGCAGAAACCCCTTGCATCGAGTTCTTCCCATTCATCATCCAACATACCCACTGGCATATTTCTCTTTCCATCCAATGCTTTGTGTAGTCCTTGTTTGCACCAACAAATCCCACACCTTGAGCTTCCACAACTTGAATTTGTTCTATCCATTAAATTTTTCCACCTCAAACCTTGCATTTGTCTTTTTCTCCCTTCTCCACGGACTCCTACTTAGCTCTTCATGAATAAACCCTCAGCTCCTCGAGAAAACCTTGACTGAACTCCTCCTCAAAACTCTTCGTTGACCTCCCTTGGATCTCTGCTCGTGGGCACGAGCTTCCCAATCTCTCAATGCGTGGGCACTTTCTTCCTCAATGCTCTAATACCATTTGTTGAGAAACAAAGCTTGCAAATGGAGAAAATTAAAGGTCCTGCAAAACATTGAGTTAGAGGGCCTGCACACAATGAGTTACAAGGTCTCCAAGCATAGAGTTAATGGGTAGAAAAAGGAATAGATTGAACAACAAACTGAGAAACAAAATGGGGGCACAATATCTTTATTGCTTTCTGTCTTAAAACTGGAAAAAAAAACAAGGTTACAAAAATAGATATGCAAAGCACCTCGTGGGCTTATCATTTTAACCAAACTACAACAAGGGAGATGAAGTTCCAAATGTTTGGAAACCATAGCCATGTCAGTCTTCAGAGGAAACATAAACGAGTGTAACCATCAGAACGAGTTGTCACCATCCAACACAACCGACAATGGGGACAACCATCACTAGTTGTTATCCATGAATACATGATGACTCATCATAGTTATTCTAGGAAAACCACACCACTTGAAATAACCCATTGGTGGTTTGTAAGGATGTAGGATTTCACTCCTTCCAGATGCCTCTGGATCTTGGGCCATTAATTTAGTAAATACCAACATTTCATAAAATTTAAAATTAATCCCAGGATAAGCACCAACTTACCGAGTTTTTCCATAGCTAGCACGTTGCAAAGCACCCCTTATGGTTTTAGAGCTAGAATAATCCATTCCATTATCCTTTCAATCATAGAAGCATAGGTTACAGAGTAAAACATGGAAGCATCGCTAGGACTTGTAATGATTCTGTAGAAGCAAATCCTATAGTTGTATATCCATATGTTAAATCGTAGATCAAGGAGAGCATGCGTAAACACATATCAATCAAGGGGAAAGAAGGATCATCAATATCACTTGACGTTCTCACTCTAACTCTTCCTAGGGCCACCATACCTCTACAGTTAGAATAGTTAGACACTCAACCATAGTCTAGGCCACCTATGCAGAAAATGAGACACTCGACCAACAACAAGATTATAGTTTCTATGGAACAAACAATCAAAAATATTTCCTAAATGAGTGCTTATACCTGAGTGTGTATGTTTTTATAGTTTGTCATAGATGTTTATACCTACTAAATTATATATAGCCCAATCATAGCATAATCATAGCATAAATCGGAGATATATTCTTAAAATATTCTAAATTATACCTATGCAGGAAATGAGACACTCGACCAACCACAAGATTATAGTTTCGATGGAACAAACAATCAAAGATATTTCCTAAAGGACTGCTTATACAGGAGTGTGTATGTTTTCATAGTTTGTCATAGCTATTTATACCTACTAAATTATATATAGCCCAATCATAGCAGAATTAGCATAATCATAGCATAAATCGGGGAAATATTCTTAAAATAGAATTTCAAATTTACTAAAATGAAAAATTAATGACACTTTATGTGACTTCTTTCTCAACTGAAATCAAATGAAAGAAAAGCGAATTATCAAACGATCGAAAGTCCCTGTCGTCTAGAACCCCTCTCAATACCCATCCATCCTCTGCATTCTTTCCAAACTGGAGGAAGATCACAAATAGCATGAACAACAAACCAACAGGATTAAATGGATTCATTTAATAAGTTGCCAATTCCTTGTTACTTGGATTCTTATTAAAAGATGTTTGTTCATAGCCCGCCCAGAGCCTTGAGCGATATATTAAGTATGGTACGAGACCTTAGGCAAGGAGTAAATAAAACTGTTTGAATTGATCTCTGAATTTCTCACAGTTAGTAGGATAACAAAGCCACATGCTCTTATGCTTTCTTGAATTTTTAACCATGAATTTGGCTAATTGGCATTTGACAAAATTTGGGCTGCTTGTTACTCTAACAAAAACAAATTAATCTCCACAAAATATTTTGATCCTTTCGAATTTGTCTTATTTGAAATTTGAAATGAATTTTGTTGAAAATTAACATGAAATTTTAGAATTTAATGAAATCCATTTAATAATCTAAACTATATACAATCTGTAAATCTATAACCACAATTTGTTAATATATTCATAAATATGATAAGTAGAATTTCATAATAAATAAAAATAAAGTCTAGAATTTCGTAATAAACAAAAATGGAGTCTACTTGTATTTTTTTTTTAATGTAATGTTATGTATGTTAGGCATAGCTTATAACAGAGCATAAAATAAGCAATATCAAACACTCATTAAACCAAGAACATCAATCATACAATTACACAGTGATTTATGTGGAAACCCAATGAGGGAAAAAGCCATGAGCAATGATTATCGGTATTCTTATTATTCAAGGGAGAATTACAATGCCCTTCATAGGCATACAATCATCCTTTCCTCACACACTCTGCTCTTTTCTCCTTGCACACACTTGCACTCACATTGTACTCCACCTCTATGGGTATGCTCACATATATAACAGCTATCACTCAATTATACAAATTGATCATGAATAGATCACAAAGTTACATGAGTAGTTCATAAATAGATTGCATGCATGCGCATTAACATAGATGCATGCATGTGCATGTGACCGCATGAGGAAATTCCCTGGCATGTTTCCAACAATCTCCACCTTGACAACAATTTACCTGATATATCATGCCCTTAATTAATTCATCACCTTTTCTTCAAGACAAGAAAAGCCATACACCATTGTAGCTTCTCTAACAAAACTAGTTTCGTAAACATGTCTGCAGAATTCACTTTTGTATGGACCTTTTCCAAAGACACTCCACCTTCATCAACAACCTGTCTTACAAAATGGTACTTAACAGAAATATGCTTCATCTTACTGTGATAAATTGGATTTCTAGCCAAATGAATAACACTTTGGCTATCACAAAATACTTTCACCTTGTCCTGCATCCTTCCAAATTCACCCAATAAACCTTGTAACCAAATTGCCTCCTTGCATGCATGTGAAGCAACCACATACTTTGCCTCTATAGTGGATAAAGCGACTACGTTTTGAAGTTTTGACATCCAACTAATAGGTCCTCCTGCAAGAGTAAAGACATATCCCGAAGTGGATCTCCTTTTGTCCAAGTCACCTGCAAAATATGAATCTACATAACTACAAACTGAATCTTTGGAACCATCATAGGTGATAGAATAACTATTTGTGCTTCTAAGATATCGAAGCATCCATTTCATTTCTTCCCAATGCCCTTTTCCTGGATTTGTCATGTATCAATTGACAACACCAAATGCATGTGAAATGTCTGGTCTAGTACTCACCGTCCCATACATCAAACTTCCCATTGCATTAGCATATGGTACACGAGACATATAATTATTTTCTTTGTCATTACTAGGACATAAACCTGAAGAAAGCTTAAAATGGGAAGCCAAAGGGATCTGTACGGGTTTCACATTATTCATACCGAACCTCATAAGTATTTTCTCCACATACTTCTGTTGTGATAACCACAACTTACCATTTTTCATGTCTATGTGTATCTCCATGCCTAAGATTTGTTTTTTTGCTCCTAGATCCTTCATATCAAACGCCCTAGCCAACTGATCCTTTAACCTATTGATTTCGACCATGCTCTTTCTTTCCACAAGCATATCGTCAACATAAAACACCAAAATAATGAACATGCCATTATCCAACTTTTTAAAGTAAACACAATGATCATATTCACTCCTTGTAAAATTTAGGCTCACCATGAAGGAATCAAACTTCGTGTACCATTGCTTGGGAGATTGTCTCAGGCCATACAATGACTTCTTGAGTTTACAAACAAACCTCTTATTGTGATCATGAACAAACCCTTCTAGTTTTTCCATCCTTATATATATATATATATATATATATATATATATATATACTCTGCTATATATATATATATATATATAATCTAAATATCCATGTAGAAATGTTGTTTTAACATCTACAAGTATATACTCATCTAAATATCCATGTAGAAATGTTGTTTTAACATCTAGCTTCTCTAATTCAATATCAAGTAAAGAAACTAGTGCTAACATAATACGAACTGAAACAAGCTTCACAACTGGTGAAAAGATCTCATGAAAATCAATACCTTCCTTTTGAGAATAGCCTTTCTCTACCAGTCTTGCTTTATACCTTTCTACTTTATCATCAACACCCCTTTTCAGTTTGTAGACCCACTTGCAGTCGACAAACTTCCTGTTCTTTGGAAGTTCTACCAGGTCCCATTATTTATTCCTTTCTAAGGAATCCATTTATTCTTTCATATCTTTCTTCCATTGAGCACTTTCAGATACCTTAATTGCTTCCTGAAAACAACTAGGATCTCCATGAATAGAAACTAAAGCCACAGATGAAACATAATCGTCATACCTTGTAGGAGGATTCTTGACCTGTGAAGATATCCTCAAAGATGGTTGAGGCATATTCTCACTTTCTTGGATATTTTCTGCTTCTACATCTTCATCTTCTTCTTCTATAACTTCTTCAAGCACCTGCCTTTCTGAAGATGGTTGAGTTTCCAACTGAATTTACTGAACTTGTGGTACATGTTCTTGTCTCACTTCAACATCTACCAATTCTTATTTTAAGAGTGAGAATTCATCAAATACTACATCTCTTCTTATCATGAGTTTGTGGGCAGTAGGATCTCATAGTCTGTAACCCTTAACTCCATCACCATAACCAACAAAGACATATTTCTTTGATCTAAGATCTAACTTAGAACGTTGATCTTTAGAAATAAGAGCATAAGCATCACAACCAAATATTCTCGGATTTGAAAAATCACATGAATGACTTGTCCATACCTCTTCTGGATTCTTACAGTTTATTGCAGTTGGTGGTGACCGATTTATTAGATAGCATGTTGAAAGAAATTCTTCTTCCCACAATTCCTGCTGCATCTTGGCATTACTAAGCATGATCCATGCTCTCTCTAGAAGAGTTACATTCATGCGTTCAACAACACCATTCCACTGAGGAGTATAAATCGTGGTCTTGTGTCTTTTGATCCCAGCTTCCTTGCAATAGTTCTGAAATTCCACAGATGTGAACTAACCTCCATTATCTATTCTTAAACACTTAATTGACCTGTCAGTTCTCTTTTCAACCAAATCTTTGAATTGCATAAAAGTATTAAATACATAAGCTTTTCTTTTAAGTAAATAGGACCAAACCTTCCTAGAGTAATCATCTATAAATTTCACAAAATATGATGATCCTCCAAGAGAAACTATAGGGGGTGGTCCTCAAACATATGAATGAATGTAATCAAGGATACCTTAGCTTATATTCCTTCCTTCTTTAAAATTATGTCTACACTATTTTCCAAAAACACAATACTTGCAGAAATTCAAATTCAGAGACTTCAAACATGGAAGTGACTTACGATCAACCAGTACCTTAAGCCCTTTCTTGCTCATATGACCCAAACATTGATGCCATAAACAAACAGAGTCACTTGCATCTTCATATTCTACCACTACTTGATTTACCTACGTCCTTTCTTCAAGGTGATAAAGGTTCCTGATCCTCTTTTCCTTCATGACTACTAAGATGCCTTTGGACACCTTCAGTACTCCACCTTGAGTTGTACACTTGCAACCAACAAAATATAGAACTCCCAAAGATATCATGTTATTTCTAAGTTCGGGTACATGTCTTACAATTGTTAATTTTCTTACAGAACCATCATTCATTCTAATCTGAACGCTACCAACTCCAATAATTTTACAAGAAAAAATCATTTCCCATAAAAACAACACCATCATCAATAGATTGTTAAGTTGAGAACTAATTTGTATGAAGACACATGTAGTTGGACCACCAGAATCTAACAACCAATGTTGATGTTGATGTGAAACATCACAAGTAGACAATACCTCATCAACCATACATGAACTTGTTTCTGCTACATTAGCTTCCTTTGAGTCTTTTGTGGAGTCCTCCTTGGATGCATTATGTCTTTTCTAGCAATCCTTCTTGAGATGCTCAGATTTTCCAAAGAACCAACATTTCTGCTTACTCTTCTTTCCTCTTGAATTATACCTTGATGTACATTTTACCTCTTTCTGTAGATCGACCTCTGACCACCATTGCTTCTGTTGTTGAGGTTTATTTACCGAATGTTTTCCTTATCTCCTAAGACAACAAAACTCCCACAAAAGTGTCATAATCAATGACATATGTTGTGTTAAACCACACAGTTGTGACCAGATGGTCCCAAGACTAAGGAAACAAACACAGTAGTGTAACTTCCTTGTCCTCATCTTCTAAGTTTACTTCCATATTAGTTAATTGACAAATCAGAGTATTGAAAAAATTCAAGTGATCAACAATTTTCGTACCTTCTTTCATCTGCAAGTTGTACGACTACCTTTTCAAGAAGATTTTGTTTGAAAAGTTCTTTGTCATATACAGACTTTCAAGTTTGGTCCACAAACCTTTTGTTGTCGTCTCTTCAACGATGTTAAAAAACACCTCATCTACCAGGCACAAACTAATAGTATTGAGGGCTCTTGCATCCAGATCCTCCCAGTCCTCGTCTATCATGTTTGCCAGTTTTTTTTACTTTCCAAACAAGGCCTTCTGGATTCCTTGTTGCACAAGAAAATCTCACATCTTGAGCTTCCATAGCACAAAGCTATACTTACCATTGAACTTTTCCACCTCAAACTTGGAACTCTACACTTTTCCATTAGCAGAAAAACGCCAAAAAGACCATTGCTTATAACATTGAGCCTCTTTATAAGAGAGAAAAAAAAAATCTTATACTTCAAGATCGTCACACCTTTAATGAGGGCCACCTGTGACGATTATAAATCGTTGCACTTTATCAGTCTACAACCTACGACGATGTCACACTTTGCACTATGTAGTTCCCGCGACGATGTCACATTGTGTCTAATGTGGTTCTTGCGTCGATGTCGCATTGTGCACTATATAGTTCCTGCGACGATGTTGCACTGTGCACTATGTAGTTCCTATGAAGATTCTGAAATTTTGACAATTCTGAAAGTCTGCCAGCGACCGTCGCACTTTTCTACAAGGACAACCTGCGACGATGTAATAAAACCCATCCACTTCACTCGACTCGACTCAGCTCGGATCTTCGATCCAGTGACCAGATTCTCTTCTCCTTTGCTCTCTGCTCCTTAAACTCTAAGATTTGATACCACTTGTTAGGTAGCGGAAGAAAAACATAGAATATAATAGAGCATAAAATAAGAAATATCAAACACACATTAAACCAAGCACATCAATCATACACTTGACATAATGATTTATGTGGAAACCCAATGAGGGAAAAAAACACATGAAATGATTATCGGTATTCTCATTATTCAAGGGAGAATTACAATAGCCTTCATAGGCATACACTCATCCTCTCCTCACACACTCTGCTCTTTTTTCCTTGCACACGCTTGCACTCACATTGTAATTCACCTCTATGGGTATGATCACATATATAACATCTATCACTCAGTTATACATACTGATCATGAATATATCACATAGTTACACGAGCAGTTTATAAATAGATTGCATGCATGCGCATTAACATAGCTGCATGCATTTGCATGTGACCACATGAGGGAGTTCATTGGCATGTTTCCAACAATGTATGTGACAACATCTCCCCCGTATTCATCTTCTATTTATGAATTTTTCACTTGGAAAAATGTATGTGTTTTAAGCTTATAAACTTACATTGATTCATCAAAAAGATTTAGATTGATAGACATATTAGAAAAAAAATAAAAGAGTATTTAAGTGGTTAATTTAAACAAAAAAATAAATATTGAGTTGATGTGTAGTTTTTATCCTTGCCATACAAAATGATGGAGGGGAAATCATGTGTAGTTCCCTTTTGTTAGGGAAAAATTGGCTAAAGATCTCAATGTCTGGGTAACCTCTCAACAATAATTGAGATCGCCCACTCACAATTGTTGTATAGAGTTTCTGAGATACCTGCACAAAAGATTAAGCTAACAATCAAACGTACATAGCTTGCAAATGGTGTGAAGAAAAGACAAAAATGGAGGAAATAATTTCCATTAACCGAATGGGATAAATCATACAATACAAGTGATATACTTTGTATCACACAACTAACTCACCATAGTAGTAAACTAATGCACATTAGGAGTGTTCTAGAGAGATCTGGCACACACTGGCAGTCACTAGAATCAACTGCCACCTAGTCTTAGTTAACTGGTCCATGCAATCATCAATTAACTAAGCCACACATGTGAAAGTGAGAGAAACACATGCAACTATTGGTGATAAAACTGAGGTTTCCATGCATGCGTGACACTAGTCTAACTGAGTGTAACTATCTCTAAACTAAAGAGGAACATCTTATTTTTTAGGGGAGTATTCTTTATAGAGAATATTCTCATCTAAGGAAGAGTTCTCAACATTGCACTATCAAACTTAGGAAGTAATTCTAGGTGAGTGTGTAATATCTCCAACACCCCCTGTGAATAATACTAGGGAGTATACATAATGAATGAGTCCCAACAACAGAGGCCATGTTAGGTATTCATTAATAATGCAACTAATGAACACTGAAATAAAGTGATGAAAGAGGGAAAACCTCATGGGAAACCCCCCCTCCCGCAAAATAAAATGTATCAAAAGAAGAGAAAGACATGTGAGATCCACCATGTGGCAGGTAGACAGTGTCCAAAACTAAGAAAATATGACAAGTCAATGAAGCATGACCTGATGATGACAGATCATAATCTGCTTCAATGAGTGTGTTGAAGTTGAAATGTTGTAGTTGATACTAGTTGAAAACAATCATATTTCTCCAAACATTAAGGCACTATCCTACACCAAGATGGTCAGGCTAGTTAGAGTGCTTCCAAAACATAAAAGAAAACACCATAAAAGTCATCAAAATAGTGGTGAATGGAACTGTAAAGGCATCATAATCATTCAAGTCAAGAGTAATGAGAATGGTTCCCATGCATTGTGGATGAAACAAATTTGTAATATGTCCTTAAACAATGTCTCAAATGCTTCCATGACCAATCATCAAGCCAACCACAAACAATCGTTAGAGTTGGTACCTTTCCAAGATGTTGTCGTATACGCCTCTTCGTCAATGATTTGAACGAGGAGGAACTGACAAAAGGCCATGGATACCTGACAGGAAGACAATGTTGTCTCTGATCATGATGTTGAGGATGTCGATAAGTGCATGATGTAGACCCTAAAGATGACGTTAAAGAGTTTGTTGATTCTAAAAAATCAGATGCCAAATATTTTTATATTGACAAATCTAATGCTGAAGTTGGTGCCGAATCTAGCTGTGAAAGCTCCAAATTTGTATCAATAAGAGGTGTAGGTGGTGGCTGTTGCAATTCAATAATAGAAGAGTCATATTGTAAGATGGACTCTTGTGCTGGAAAAAATTAAGTCTGAACGACAAAAATATCGAGACAACTTGCTACTGGTAATGAAGTCCCAACAAAAGCAAGTCCGGGTTTTGTTGGTCTCATCACATGGGATGTGTAATCCCCTGTCCATTCTTACCAAGGCCACCACTAGTGTATCCCATCTAATGTATCAATTTTGACCCAAAACCACGAGCATGAAACTCAAAATTTGGTGAAGGAATCTTAGTAGTGGTCAACAATGCAAAAGTGACATTAGAAGCAAGAGATTGTTGTAGATATTTCTGTGAACAAACAATAATATCTTCCTACTCTTTTAAATTAGCCAAAAAAATTTCATCGAGAAGAGTGAATTTCTCCTCCATCTCATTAATGCAGGTGGTCCAAGTATCAACTTGAGCTTGATGCTTCTCCATTAGACTCCAAATGAGTTCAAAATCCATGGAATAATAGGTACACATGTTTTGAAGACAAATCTTGGATATCTTTGGTTCACCTTGAAGTTTTTTAACTTATTTGACAAGTTTTAGATTTAGATTCTGAAGGGTCGAGATAACTACATATTTGTCCTCCATTACAATGATTCCTTCCTAATGAATGATATATGTGAGATATACATGTCGGAGTAATGATCTGAGGTTATGTTGATCTGTTGCATGCAACTATAGATCTGATAAAACATTTGTATCTCCTAAACTACGATGTGGATATTGAATATTTTTTGTTATTTTGAACATCTATATGCAATGTATTTCTCTACAAAAATCATATCAATTGAGATCATGGATTTTGAGATATCATTAATGGATCTATGACAACTATATATCTGATAAAACAACTTTATCTTCTAAACTACGAGTGGGTATTGCACATTTTTGGTGAGTGTGAGAATCCTTATGCAATGTTTCTTCGTACCAAAAACTATATTTACCCATATCATGGATTTCAAGAAATGGCTGATGGATCTATGGCACGTTGATCTTGGAGAGAATGTGAGGGGTAAGAAGAAGTTTTGACGAGTAATCCATCTTTTTTGTTTGTTTTGTTTTGTCTTTGTTACTACAAAAGAATGTCAGTGACGATCCTTGCTATTGGCCTATGGGATTTGATACCGTGTATATTTTTTGAGGTACCTACATAAAAGATATAGCTAACAATCAAATGTACACATCTTGCAAATGGTGTGAAGAGAAGACAAAAATGGAGGAAATAATTTCTATTAACCAATTGAGATAAATGATACAATACAAGTGATATACTTTGTATCACACAAATAACTCACCATAGTAGTCAACTAATGCGCATTAGAAGTCTTGTATGTAAAGAACTAGTCAATTTGCACCTAGTCCTAGTTAACTAGTCCATGCAATCATCAGTTAACTGGGTCACACGTGTGGAAGTGAGAGAAACACATGCAACTGTTGGTGATAAAACCGAGGTTTCCATGCATGAGTGACTTCCAATAGTCCAACTGAGTGTAACTGACTCTGAACTGAAGAGGAACATCATATTATGTAGGGAAATATTCTCTAGAGAGAATATTCTCATCTAAGGAAGTGTTCTCAACATTAGACTATTAAACTTAGAAAAATAATTCTAGGACAATAATTATAGGTGAGTGTGTAACATCTCCAACAATTGCTAGTTGGGGATTCTACTATGTATCTCCCAACAAGTATGAAAATCTAACTTCTCAAAATGTCCAGTGTTGCTCAACCATAAATATCACAACAATGTTTTACATAATAACAAAAATGCACAAAGAGAAATGAAGGAGAAAAATAGGGGAAATGGAGAAAAGAAGAACTGATTATATACTCAATTCGTCTTTTTCATTACAACACACATGGATGGCCATGAATTACATATTTATAGATTTAATTTAGTATCTATATGCTTCGAAGACCTAAAGTATTTCTTATGCATGTATTGCCTTCACAGATTAATAATTCATTATTTTCTAGATCATACATGAAAGTTTTTATTCCCTTTTTAACTTTGTTGGCCATGACAGTTAGCAACGACTTCTGGAAATTGGAAAAAACTTCTAGAATTTGGCTTCATTGTTATCATTCTCCCACTTGAAGCGAAACGAAGGCTCCTGAATAATAAACTGAAGTTGTATATGAACTCTTTCTTGTTGATCCTTATCCAAGACTGCTCATCAAGTCACCCCCAGGTCTACCAATATTCTCCATAGTGTTTTCTTGTCTCTTGGTAGAATTTTCATCAACATATCAACGTGGTTATCATCTGTATGGATCTTTTATAAAGTAAAATTCCCTCCCTTCAATACCTATGGAATCCAATGGTATCTAATGTCAATATGTTTGGTCTTTGAATGATATGTTGTGTTTTTTGCTAAATGAATGGTACTCTGATTCTCACAATTCAACACATATTTGTCTTGTTTTATTCCCATCTCCCCAAGGAATCACTGCATCCACAACATCTCTTTGCAATCTTCTATTGTAGCTATGCATTCTTCCTCTATTGGTTTAGTTATATGTCATGTCTGAGTTTGTATTGAGTGACCCATGGTTCATGTATGTTCGGGGTTCCATCAAAGCCTCTAAAACTATCGTCCCTCCTGGTGAACCAAAAGGCAACACAGCACATAGGGTGCCCTACGCCATATCACCTGAGATAGTCTTAATGGGTGGCTAAAATACTCATGTGTTTGTAGCCTAGGATTGAGTAGGAGATCTGAGAAATGTATGCTGAGAGTTCTATTATAACTTATTAACACAATACACGGTCATTACGATTATGCAGGAAATGTAAAAACTCATTCATCTAGCATATCAATATCTACTAAAGACAATAAAGAAACACATGCATTCATTCACATAACATAGGTTTTACCATGGTTCACTGCCTCCTGGGATACGTCCACAAAGATCTGGCTCTTAGCTCTTTATTATAGTAGTTCTTAAACTACATCGTCGTGCGCTTTACAACTCTTCTCAGTTGGGTTGAGATCTATTATGAGGTGGAATAGATCGCACTAGGATCCTCAAAATGTGATATAACCCTCAAGATATACCCTCTACAGTCCTCTCTAGCTTAACAACTTACAAAATTAGTTCATACAACAAAATATTGCATAGCATCTGCTTTTTTGTATCCATCTCTCTATATCTCTCTATCGACCTTTTTCTATGATACCTAGGTATCTATATTTATACATTTTTGGCTCTTTAGACATTACAATACATTGAAAAAATCCTAACCCTAACATCGTTAGGTGTTCCATTCATGCACGTTTGATGTTCTTCCTTCCAGTTGTCGCTTCCCTCGTGCATGCCTTCTTTCCCAAAATCACCTTTCTTTTCGCTTTGGCCTTCTTACAATAGGCCCCCAACACTGACATGTGGCTCGTACCGATACACCTAACCTCTATGAACTTCATCGATCTCCCTGGTGGTCGCATGCAACTTCTCGTTGAGCTATGTTGCTTGTGTTTGAGCCTGCGCGATAATCTCCTTGAGTGTGTCTACTGTCTGGACTGCAATCTTGTCACTGAGAAACCCTGTGCACTCTGTCTGGGTTTGTGCCATATATGTCTTGGCTTCCTCTTCCTTTGAAATGAATTCTTCTACTCTCTCTTGAAGCAGTTCCATTTGATCTTGACGCTCCTTTTTATGTGTTTGCGCAGTGGTGAGTTATGCCTGTAGTTTCTTGATATCCTGTGTTTTTTTTGTTTTTTTTTACTACGCGGTGAATTTTCAAATTGTGGGTGGTCGACTGTACTTGTACAGCTTTAGCCAGCTCTCATTGATCATCCCTCTGATTTTTGTGCCTGTTAAGTCTTTCAACTGTACAACTCCCCCATCTATGACAGTTTTGACTTCGTATGGTCCTAACTAGTACATTCTGAGTTTTCCTGGGTGCTGAATGGATTTGTTGTCATATATCAACACTAAATCTCCTTCCTTGAAAGTTTTCTTCTTGATGTGTCTGTCATGCCAAGATTTTTCTCTTGATTTCTGAACTTGGTGGAACCCTGCTAAGATCCGATCTTCCTCCATTCTCATCAATCGATGCAATCTCTCCTTTACTGCGCCTTGTTCCGTCATGTGTGTAATTGATGCTACGCATAAACTGGGAACTCGAAATTGTAGTAGAACCTCTGATTCTTGGACATATACCAGTTTAAATGGTGTGTGCCCTGTCAAATTCTTGCATGTGGTCCTGGAGGCCCACAATACTTGCTAGTATTTTTAGGTCCCAATCATCCATGTTGACATTACAGATCTTAGTTAGTGCATTCTCGAGGATTTTTTTAAATGCTTCTACTGTGCCATTTGCATGTGGGTAATATGGTGTTCTCTTCTAATGATGGACTTGAAAATATTCAGTCATAGTGTTGATAGTGTGGTTAATGAAGTGTGTTCCTTGGTCGCTCATAAAAAATCTTGGGCACCCAAATCTAGTGATTACTTGTTCAAATAGAAAGTGTGTTGTTGTTTATGCACTGCAATCCTTCACTGGTGTTTCTTCCGCCCATGTTGTCAGGTATTATGTCGCGGTGATAATGTACCTTGCTCTTGTTCTTTTTGTTGGTGGGTTGATTGGTCCCACAAATTCTATTTCCCATTTATCAAATGCCTGCAAGGTTACCTGTGGTTGTAATGGAATCTCGTCCCTTCTATTGGGTTTACCAACCCTTTGACAGATGTCACATATCTAGAAGTACTCCTTTGAGTCTCTGTGAATGATCGTCCACCATAGTCATGCACGCAATACCTTCTGTGTGGTAGCTTTACCTGTGTAATGTCCTCCTGCTATTCCCTCATGGGATTCTGTTAAAAATATTGGTCTTTTTTGTTCTAACACATATCTTCACAAGATGCTATCTGCACCCATTTTGTATAAGTGTCCTACAATTAGTTGATAGTCTGCAGCTTGAACTACCAAGTTTTTCTTTTGCACGGTGTTATATTCCTACGACACAGTACCTGTGCTCAAGTACTGTATGATATCTACAAATTATTCATCAGCGATATGGACTAAAAATAACTATGCATTCAGTAAGTTTTCCTCTAAATTCATAGATTATTCTCCGTTTGTGACCCTTGATAGGTGGTCAAGTCCTGCATTCAATTTTCCTGGCTCGACTATTACCTCAAAATCAAATTCTTGAAACATTAGTAACCATCGAGAGATTCTCCCCCCCAACACTGGCTTGTTGACTAGGTATTTAAGGGTTGAGTGATCTGTGAATATCTTAAAGTGTTTTCCCAATAAGTAATGTCTGAACTTCTGTAGTGCGTAGACCATAGCTAGGCATTCCCTCTCTGTGGTGTTATAGTTTTGTTCTGATTCTGATAACTTTCTACTCGCAAGTGTTATAGGGTGATCCAAATCTCCCACTCCTGGTTGTTCCAAGATAGCTCCAAGTGTTATGGCTGATGCATCTACATGTACATGGAATGCCTTTTCCCAATCTGGAAATACTATTATTGGCACGACGACCATCTTTTCTTTCAACGTATCCAAACCATGTTGGCAATCGTTGTTCCATTGAAACTTTGTATCCTTTATTAACATTTTCTCCATTGGCGTTGTAATCTACGCATACCATTTGATAAAATTTATGTAGTATCCTGTGTGTCCCAATGTCGCTCTTAGTTGACAGACTGTTTTTGGTGGTGGAAAGTTAACAATTACTGCAATCTTTGCAAGATCTACTAGTAAGCCTTGTTTGCATACTATATGGCCCAATAGTTTCCCAAACGGTGTTTTGAATATGAATTTCTTGATGTTTAATGATATCTGGCGCTACCTGCATATTTATAAAATCAGTCGTAAGACCTCTACATGGTCTTTCAACAAACTATAGACGATCCAATCGTCCACGTATTCCTCTAGAAACTGGTGGATGAATTCCTTAATTCCTTAAATGCAGCGATGACTACTCTGGAAAATATTGTTGGTGCATTCTTCAATCCAAATGGCATGAATGTGTACTTGTAGGATCCCCATTATGTAGCAAACGTGGTCTTGTATCTGTCTTCCTGGGATATTTTGATCTGGTGGTAGCATGAGAATCCATCGGTGAATGAGTAAACTTTGTGTCCTCCTATGTTCTCCAACACTTCATCTGTGAAAGGTGCAGGGAACAGGTCATGTAGGAATGCATCGTTCAACTTCCTCAAGTCGACGCATATCCTTATCCCTCCTTGTTTTTTCTCCTGAACGACCATTGGGCTTATCCATTCTGATTCTTCCACTGGTTCTATGATTCCATCTTCAAGCATCCTATCGATCTCAGCTTTGACTTTCTGCTTATATATCGGGTTCAATCGGTATGGTCATTGTCTAATTGGTCTCGCTTCATCTTTGAGTGGTATCTTCATTTCTCCAAGCTCTCCTTCTATACCCTTCATCTCTGTAAATGTTGTGGGAAACAGGTCATTGTACTCGCACAGTAACTTTGTTATTCTTTCTATTGTTTTCTCATCCTAGTAATCTCCAATGCTATCCATTTTGGGATTCTCAAATGTCCCAATGTTGAATTTCTTCACCTTGATTGGTGCAACAATGACTTATAATTCTATAGGTGGACCCTCCACTTCTCTTTTTCCTTCAGCTTCCTTGATCTAAATATCACGTGGATCATCTTCATCTGGTGCTTCCTCCTGCGCATGGTAACATGACAATAGTTCTTTGAATGTCTATTTTTTTCTGATGTTGTTCCTCTGTTATGAGTTAGACTTGTGGTTCCTTAATGAATATCACCCCTCTTATTTGTTTAAGAGTTGCATCTATGTTGGGTTTCTCATGCTCGGATGAGAAAGTGACTGTAAAATTATGTAGCAATCTAGCCCAGGTTGCGGTTCCTTTGCGTAGTTCCTGGTCTGTATACCAGTTCGTTGGTATTCCCTCTAGAGTATGTATGAAATGATGGGGCCATTCCTCTGGGGGTGTCATTTTTCATAGCGTTCTGCACTTCTCTAAATGTTCCTATGGTTCCCCCTGTCCATCATACTTTGGTTGTTGGTTGTTTTTATGTTCTGCATCGAACCTTATGCATAATAACCACTTACATTGGTACCAATCTGTGATTTTATCTTTGTGTGCACCCAACCATATTGCATGTGTGGCCTTGAGTGTTATATCAAGTGCTAAGAGTCTCTGATTCTATAACACTTCATCTTCGTAATGTGCCAAGAATACTTCTAGATCATTTATTCCATGGAAACTAGGTGGTTCCCTTATCTTCGTGCCTACCCATCTTACTATGCGGTCTATCCGTGCACATATTCTCATGGAAACTCCGTGTAGCCTTTATTTCCAGTTCTATAAACCGGTATCTGAGTCTATCGCACATGAAGTAATGCTCCTCCAATTGAGTATTCCATCTGTAGTTGGGTTCATGTAATCCTCATCGCGTGCAATTGTTTTGTACAACTCGTTGATTTCCTCTAAGTATAAGCAAGTGGGTTCAACAAACCTTTCCCCTTATGATGGGTCTAGTGGCACGATGACCCTATATTCACCTAGCTCAAATGTCATTTTTCGTGTCTTTAAATTTATTATGGCCTGGTTGTCAAACGCCCAATCCAAACCAAGCAACACTGGATATGGTGTCGTCAACTATTTCAATCACTTCAAAGTCTGCTTTAGTGCGCATTCCATCTAGGTCTAGTGTCACTCCTTTCATTCTACCAATTGGTAGGACTCTGTGTTGGTTTGCTAGTTTTAGTTGAACAGGTGAATATCCTAAGGTGGGCTCTCCCACGCATTGCCATGTATTATTTGGTAATACATTAACTTCAGATCCTAGATCCAGTATGATATCTCCCATGTTGAAATCTCCGATGTTTTCATTCAGTCTAAACTCCCTACTTGTTATTCTCCTTATATGTAGGTGATTGACTTTTTTTGTTCTAGTTTTCCTTCTGTCTCTATACTACATCTTTCTAATATGTTTTGTAATATTTTGACAGACGATGGATCATTCAATACTTTTACACATGATTGCAGAAAGCCTTTGGTTGTACTTACTTGTCCCATGGGTTGCATTTCGTTGGTATGATCCAATAACAAAGGCATCTCGTACTCTGGTGCTTCCTTACTTTGTTGAGAAATTGAAGTCAACGCATTGTCATCCTTATGAAATTATTGTCTAGCTTGCTTAAATATCTCCCTCTTCTTCTGTGCGTAAAACTTCTTCCTTGGTTTGGAATTATTCTTCACCCACTGGTGTTGTACTGGCTCTTGTCAAACTGCATTGTTTCCTATTTTAGCTTCTCCACGGGTAACTATGTTGATGTTCTTCCCTTCATCCCTCACTTCGGCTGAAATCCATTGAACAATCTGGTTGCTCTGGTTCCTTTTTTCCTGAATTTTTACTAATAATGTCGGGCATTCTTCCGTATCATGGTTCGATGCGTGACAATACATACAAGTTGCTGGTGGAAGTGGAAATTCCCTTGCATAATGTTTCGATTGTTGACAATTGTGACATACCACTGGTTCTTTGCCTCTTCCAAAACCTCCTCTTGCTCGTCCTCCACCTCTATATCCTGCTCGATCTCCTCTCGACGCGTTATGCTTAGGCACCTAATTGTATTGCGTGGTATTGTACTGAGGTTGTGTTGTGTTGTACTATGGCTGCGCAGTATTATATGGCTTCTACACAGTGTTGTATGGAGATGGAACTTGGTTAAATTGTGGTGCGACTTTCCCCGTCATCATTTTTTCCTGCACTCTATATGCATATGATGTTCTCTATCACATAAAATTCATGGTTCTAAAATCTTTGTCATCGTGGCCCACTGACTTGCAAAAGTTGCAATATGAACTCTTTGGAACTATCTAGTATTTATGCATAATTGGGTAGTGATATGGATCGTGGCCTGGTTTCTTATAGATTTCTCACCATAGTCCTCCGATTGGTAATGAATTTGGCATTCTTGCTTCCATATACTGCGTGAATGTTGGACATTCGTTCTTGTGGTGTCCTTCCATCCTGCATGTAGCACACCAAACAACTTCTCGTTTGTCCTTACTTTTATTCTGGTTTAGCTAGAACGTTAATTCTTCAAATCCTCCTCCAGTTCATCGATGGTTGGATCCATCTGCTAATACTGGCTTTCTTCCCATTGTAGGGTTGTCTGCAGAGCCTCTGCCTACATTTGAAACTTATGTTTTCGCAATGTGTATTTTAAGTGTGGTAGCAGTGAATTGATGAACAAGTGCCTATGATGCATATCAATCATGAGATATTTCAACTTTCCCTTTAGTCTCTTGAATCTCCGGTCAATCTCCCATACAGATTCTCCCAGTTTTTTTCTAATTTTGATCATCTCCTTCATGTACTGATCCTTTGAAATGGGCTTCTGTAACTTGTTTATCAGTAATTTATGGATGTCTGCAATTGTTTTGGTTGTCCCTGTTAGATTGTTTGTAGCTAAACTGATATACCAATCCAATGCGCGATCCCTTAATGTAATCGCTATTTGTGCCAGTTTAGTGTCTTCACCTGTGACCTGTTTTGCTTCCCAAATCTTCTCACAGATGAACAAATGTTTTTCCGGGTCCTTCGACACTTCTTCTTTAAATTCTGGTAACCTAATGGTGGGATCATGTCTTGCCATTTTGAACGTTGAACTACTACCTCTGTGCGGTGTATATACTTGACTAGTGCTTCCTGAACTAACTCCTCCAGTTGTTGTTCCTTGTGTATATGTACTTCCTACTCTCTTTCTTCTCTCAAAATTCAGTGGTCTAAATGGTGGTGTTCTCTTTGGTGTATTAGTTGCACATGGGTTTATGGGTTCCACACTGACATTAATATGGATAGGATTTCTTCCTTCTCTTCCCATTCTTGGACCTCTCGTCTTCCTCTCATATGTTGCATGTAGGATTTCCTCAATCTTCTCCACAACCCAAATATCCTCTACCTCTTCCTTGTCACTTCCCAAGCCTTCCCTCGCGGCTACGACTCTCTTCTTGGTATTCACCGTGTAATGGTAGGATACTCCGCTACACATTTTTCCAGTTGTTTCCATGATCCACTTGATCTAGTCATCATCCAGGATGATTGGGTCCAAGGGGTCCTCCTTCTTTCCCTTATCCTTTCCTCCTTCGATTTATCATTTTTCTGTCAATGCTTCCCCCTTCCCCCATGCATGCAGGGAAGTTTAGTTGACTGACTCCATCGTCATTACCCCTTTGTTGTATAACAGTTGTTGGTCCCCAGTTTTGACCATGTTCTTTGCCCATACTACATACCATTGACCTCCAACTATATGCCAGTACCACCCTTTTTGACCTCCTTTTGATATAATCAACATCCCTTTACCATTCAAAGGGGTCACCTAAGGTATCTT
>SNQJ01S0000942.1:994726-1023736 GCA_010110895.2 Picea sitchensis
CCAGACTGTATCTTTTCCTGTTGGTGAATGTTAAACGCAGTACTGATGCCTGTAGAGTTAGCATATGCATATAATTGCTTGGCTTTTCGCTTTCTTTTCGCACTTAACTTAGAGTAGCGTGCACTTTGCTTTTAGTAGTTGTTTGGCGTGCTTAGGATAGATAGGCTACAGTTAGGATAGAAGGAGCTCTTGGTACCAGTTAGCAGCATCATACTCTATTTTCTGTAGTTAGCATTAGATTTTCTTTTCTGTAGATAGCATTAGATTTGCTTTTCTGTAGATAGCATTAGATTTGCTTTTCTGTAGTTAGCATTAGATTTGCTTCTCTGTAGATAGCCTTAGATTTGTTTTAACATTAGATTTGATTTCCTGTAGATAGCATTAGATTTGTTTTGAATGCTCAGAATGAATGCAGTTTAGATAGTACTCTGTGTGTCATGACTTAAACGATAGTGCTAATAGTAGATGGTTAAACATAGAGTTAGAATGATTTTGTAGAACTGTGCTTTTGAATAGAAATAGAAATCTTAGCCTTTGAGTACTAGACTGTTTTGCTTCTTTTTATGATTTCGTAGGAAATGCTCAATTTTGAATTAGTCATCAGAATTCAAGTTTTCAGAATAGGTGCATGTTTCATTTTTAGGATAGCATTCAAATAAAGACTAGATGCTTGCCTGCACATACTGTGTATCAACTCGAAGTATACCAACCCTGGTTTGACAATTTAGTGATTCAGGACACTTAAAAGCTTCAATTTAGCAGCCTGACAGCAGTATCTTAATAGAAGTATACAACAATATAATGTACCTTCCTTGAGGTCCATGTATAAACTCTTTCTCTACTACACTGTACAACTTCGTTGTATCTACTGCAAACTCTGTTATAAATCCTACCACAATACTGTCAAGACAAAAATCTACTATGCGGGTGAATTTGTTGTTCACCTGCTGTAACTACTCAATTTGTACTGGGGTTCACTCTAACTATCAGATTCGGTTCGTTGCGTGGTTATCCTTCAACCTTAGTATCCATTCCTGCAATAAGTGTGGAAAATCGCAAAAAAAGACTTCATGAAAATCAGTAAACACGTATTTCTCAAGATATTTGTGGGGTGTTACTCTAGGGTTTATGTTATCTTTCTGTGAAAAATCCAACTCGTTTGTTCTTATCCAACTTTCGATCTCTGCTTTTGTGGGATTCCATGGTCTCAACATCCCCTGCTAGTCGCTCATTTCTTTTTTATCTGCTTTAGTATTCTCTTGATCAGCCTCCTGCAGATCTTACGTATATTTTGACAGATCTTCAACGTATATCATCTACTCAATCCTCTTATGTTACTACCAATAGAAACAAAACCATTTTTTGGTTTACTTATATGTCCTATCTGAGTTTGTATTGAGTGACCTAGGTTTCATGTATGTTCGGGGTTCCAACAAAGCCTCTAAAACTATCGACCCTCCTAGTGAACCAAAAGGAAACGCAGCACATAGGGAGCCCTATGCCGTCTCACCCGAGATGGTATTAATGGGTGCCTACAATAATCATGTGTTTGTAGCCTAGGATTGAGTGGGAGATATGAGAACTGTATGCTGAGAGTTCTACTATAACTTATTAACACAATACATGGTCAGTACAATTACGCAGGAAATGTAACAACTCATTCATCTAGCATATCATTATCAACTTAAGACAATAAATAAACACATGCATTCAATCACATAACACAGGTTTTACCATGGTTCACCCCCTCCTAGGCTACGTCCAAAAAGATCTGGCTCTTAGCTCTTTATTATAGTAGTTCTTAAACTACAATGTCACGCACTTTACAACTCTTCTCAATTGGGTTGAGATGTATTATGAGGTATACTAGATCGTACTAGGATCCTCAACCTGCAATCTAACCCTCAATATCTACCCTCCTCAATCCTCTCTAGTTCAACAACTTACAAAATTAGGTCATACAACAAAATATTACATAGCATCCACTTT
Organism: Picea sitchensis; assembly: GCA_010110895.2. NCBI lineage: Eukaryota > Viridiplantae > Streptophyta > Pinopsida > Pinales > Pinaceae > Picea > Picea sitchensis. The sequence continues at coordinate 996,716 of SNQJ01S0000942.1, forward strand.
TCTGTATCTATCTCTCTATATCTCTATATCGACCTTTTTCTATGATTCATAGGTATCTATATTTATACATTTTTGGCTCTTCAGACATTACAATACATTGAAAAAACCCTAACCCTAATGTCATTAAGTATTCCATGCATGTGCAAGTGTTGTTCTACCTTCCAGCTATCACTTCCCTCATGCATGGCTTCTTTCCCAAAATCGTCTTTCTTTCCACTTTGTCCTGCTTCCAACAACCTTTATTGTGGAGACATCTACTACTTTCTGTGGTTTAGACACCCAAGACACTATTGCACCTGCAACATTGTATAAATAACAAATAGTGGAATTTCTAGTGTCCACATCTCCAGACATATATGGATTGGTATAACCTTCAAGCACAACATGATTATTACCAAAAAATAAACAATAATGACTAGTACCCTTCAGACACCTCAAAATCCACTTTATTGCTTGCCAATGTTGTTTTCATTGATTTGCAAGGAACTTGCTCACTACTCTCACTGAATGTGCAATATTTGGCCGAGTAGATACCATAGAAAACATCAAACGGTCAACTTCTAAATCATAAGGAAGTTTACTCATTTCCTCCTCCTCCTTATCATCGCAACGACACAAATCAACACTCATTTTGAAGTGGGATGCAAGGGGTGTACCAACTGGCTTGGAATCCTTCATATTAAACCTATCAAGCACTTTATTGATACAATTTTCTTGTGAAAACCCCAATTTTATATACTTTTTGTCACATATGATCTACATGCCCAATATTTGTTGTTGTAGACCCAAATATTTCATTGCAAATAGGTTTCCCATGTCCTTCTTCAACTTGTTAACATATTCTTATCATGTCCAACAACCAACACATCATCCACATATAACAATAATATAATGTACTTTTCGTGACCATACCTCTTGATGTAGACACGATTATCAACCTCTAGTGTTTTAAAACCATGTTTCAACTTCAATGAATCAAATTTCTTATACCATTGAGGAGGTGCCTGCTTTAGTCCATAGAGGCTCTTATTCAACCTGCAAATCATGTTTTCTTTGTCTTTGGTTTTGAAACCTTCAATTTGATCCATATATATCTCTTCTTCCAACTCACCATGAAGGAAGGTTGTCTTTACATCTAATTTTTCACACTCCAAATCTAAAGTAGAAACGATACCAATAATGATTCTAATGGATGACATATTAACAATAAGAGAAAATATTTTAGCGAAGTTAATACCTTCCTTTTGAGAAAATCCTTTCACCACTATCCTTGTCTTGTATCTTTCATTTTTCCCTTCTCCACAATGATTAATCATGTACAACCATTTGTTTTGTAGAGCGTTTCTTCCTTTTTGAAGCTTTACCAACTCCCAAGTTTCATTTTCCAATAAGGACTCCATTTCTTTCTTCCCTTCTTTTTTGTTCTCAACTTTACAAGCCTCCTGGAAACAATCAGGTTCACATTCGTTAGTAAATAAAATATTATTTGAGGGAGGATACCTTTGTGAAGGCTTGGGAGACCTAGTAGATCTATGGGCCAATTGTGGTTGTGTATTTTCAAGTTGGACTTCTTGAAATCATTTTTGTACAATTTCTTCTTCTTGTTGTTCATCATATTCTATTTATTGTTCAACTTTCTCTTGAATATGTTGTTCATTTTTCTTGCAATGGTGGAATATCAATTTTTTATTCAACAGACTTGTTAACAACTTTCTTGACCTCCATATTTCTTGGATAATTCTTAAACATCTCCAATTCATTGAATATGACATCACTTCTTCTAATGAATTTATTTTTAACTAGATCCCACAATCAATAACCAAGCTCAGCATATGCATATCCTAGAGAAATACACTTCATGTATTTGTCATCTAGCTTAGTTCTATTCTCTTTGGGAATATGCAAAAATGATTCACATACAAAGAATTTTAGGTGAGAATAATTTACCCTTTTACCAGTCCAAAATTATTCAAGAATGCCACCATCCAAAGTTGTAGTAGGAGATCCATTTATCATGTAGCAATCAATCTTTACTTCTTCTTCCAAAAAAATCTTTTCTAATCCATCATTTGACAACATACTCCTCACCTTCTCCATGATAGTGTGACCAATTCTTTCTACAGTACCATTCTTTTGAGTAAGAGTAACAATGTTCTCATGATTGATTCCAAACCTATTACAATATTCTTTGAATGCATTACTCCCCACCATTATCTCTCCTAAAACACTTGAGAAATTGATTAGTTTCACTTTCAACAACAACATGAAGCTTCTGAAATATCTCGAATACCTCACCTTTTATTTTCATAGGGTAGGACCAAACCTTCCTAGATGCATTATCTATAAATGTCAAGAAGTATTAAGATCCTCCTAATGACTTAATGTTTATTGGCCCAAACACATCAGAATGTATCAATTCTAACAAATATATTTTCCATTCATGGCCACTTATAATAAATGAAATCCTTCATTGTCTACCATAAAAACAGTGCTCACAAAGATAAAGACTATAGGATTTCAAACCTGGAAGTAGATTTTTTCCAACAAAGTTTTTGAGGCCCTTCTCACTCATGTGAACTAGATGCCTATGCCACAAATCTGTTGAGATTTATTCTCTTGAAACAACAACCACATCTTTGATATTTCTCTTAATGTATACACTATTCATGTCTTGGATCCTTTGGCCATAAGCAATGCCCCTTTACTAATTTTCCAACCACCTTTTCCAAATCTTTTGAAATAGCCTTAATCATCTAATCATCCTACATATATCAGACTCATGCACATATCTAAAACGTGTCTAACCTATTTCAATAAGATATGTTGTCCCCCATTTGTCTTGATCTAGACATATCCCACTCCAAGAATGTTGAAAAAGTGATTGTTTGCCAAATGCACTTTACCATAATCACCAGAACTATATGCATCAAAGTTATATTTACTTGGGGTTACATGGTGAGATGTCCCAGAGTCAAGAATCTAATCAATGCTATAGTTGAAGGTGTATAAACATACATCTTCCATTGAAACAATAAATAAAACCTCATCCTATGAAACTACAACAGTAGTCTCAAATTCATTTGTGTTAGTTGATGTCCCGGCTAGTTTTTTATTCTTTTGTTCTCACTTCTAGATTCAACACACATTTTTCATGTGTCCTAGTTTTCCACGATGATAACAAGTGAGCCTGCCTGTTCTCGATTTTGATATTCCTCTTGACCTTGAAGGACCTTGAAAACCTCGATCAATTTTCCTACCGTGATCAACTAGAGTTAGATATTCTCCTCCCTGGTTGTTTTTAATTGATTTACAATGCAACTCCTCATTCATTAAGTTGCTACTAACATCATCGAACTTCAAGGTTCTTGCAAGTGTCGAAGTGATCATAGCTACAATAAGATTCTCTCAGTTGTCTGACATGAAGCACATCACTAAGATGGCTCTAATATCATTATCCAAAATGATTTTCAATGAGACAAGTTGACTAGTAATTATGTTGAACTCATTTAAGTGCTCCGCTACCGAAGCACCCTCCTTCATCTTGAGATTGTATAATTTCTTCATAAAAAAAATTATTCAATGACGTGTTTTTCTCACATAAATCATGCAGTTTGTGCCATAGATATTTTTGTATCTTCTCTTCAGCCACATTGATTAGACATTCTTTGCTAGACATTGATGAATTGCGACAATGGCCTTTCTATCTATCTTGAGCCAATCTTATTTATCATCGATGAGGGTTTCTTTGCTATTTATTCAATTTGAAAATAATGATCCCTCAAAACCATTATATCCTCCATTTGTGACTTCCATAGGGAAAAATTAGCCCCATTCAACTTCTCCATGTCATTTAGCATCATTTTCTCCATCCTCAATGGGACCCAATTCAAGTAATGATCTGGATCTACTTAATTAAATCTTCAACAATTTGAAGTAACCAATGCTAGAATTAAATGTTTCTTGTGGCCCGTGATTTATCCTTCTAGGGATTTCAATGACCTCCTGCAATTTCTCCTTCTACATTGTGGGTGTTCCGACGATCTCCCATGATTATACTAGTGACCTCTTCTCACCTTATGACTCTAATACCAATTGTTAGGGAAAAATTGGCCAAAGATCTCCACGTCCTAGTAACCGCTCAACAATAATTGAGATCTCCCACTCACTATTTTGAGTTTGGGATTCTGGTACGAATCACCCAAAATTTATGAAGATCGGAATTATAAAAACACCCATTGCTTCTCAACCAGAAATATCACAAGATTATCTTACACAATAACAAAAACACGCAAAGAGAAATGGAGGAGAAAAACAAGGGAAATGAGAAAAAACAAAACTAATTATATACAAAATTCATCTTTTTCATTACAACACACCCAGATGGCCATGAATTATATATTTATATAATTAATTTAGAATCTATATCCTTTGAAGACCTGAAGTATTTATGAGGCATCTAGTGCCTTCACGAATTAACCATTCGTTCTTTTCTAGATCACATGGGAAAGTTTTGATCCCTTTTTAACTTTGTGGGTTGTGGTAATTAGCATTGGATTTTAGAAATTGAAAGCATCTTATAGAATTTGTCTTCATTGTTAACACCTTTCTCACTAGTCATCAACTCAAGGTTTGTTTGTAGCTCTGCAAGCTTGCTCATTAGGTTTTCATTATCAATAAATCAAGCTTCCTATGTCATTTGGCTACTTATAGTGATCTTAGCAGTCTCCTTTTTTGTAGTGATAAAAGAACATCATTTTACAATTTTATATCTTTACTTGTTACCTACATTTCTACAGATATCACTTGAATTTTATTTTACAAATGCAAAATAGTATCCTCCATATTATTTTTATCAAGATTCACTGCTCTACACTCCTCTTCTTTCACAAAAGAATTGATATTGAATCTTTCCTTGTTCATGCAATTGTTTTTCTACTTAAGAAATTGTAGCTTGGTATTCCATATCCTTATTTCAAAGTTATTTTCTCAATTCTTTCTCAGCATCCTTGGATTCTTAAGTCACTTTCCTTGCAGCTTCCATTTCTAATCTCATTTCAATCTTTGAAGGCTCGTTTGTAGCTATAGTATTTTCTAGCTCGGATCTCTTCTGCATGCCCTTCTTGTTAGTGCATGCCATCTTGTTCCCTAGTAATACATACCTATATATGAAAACAATTGTAGTCTTATCTATCCCACTACAACAATTCCATCTTATCACTTCTTTATTAGCCTCTACAACTCATTCATCGACAAATTTGGTTTGCGCCTCATTGTTATAGCACAATTTTCCACACTGCAATGCATTTGTGACATGGTCCAACCCTTTCCGTGACTTGCAATCTTAAGTCCCAACTTTCCTCATCAAAGTCACTTAAAAAACATAATTTTTAGTTCCATCTGTGGGTCATATGTGGACAACTCAGGGATGTTTGTGGGTTTCTAGTTGACAACTTGCAGATTCCCTAAAAAAAGTTGAAAAGTAAAATAATTCCTTATTTTCGGGTGGAGATTTTGGTTGTGATCATTTTCCAACCTCCCTGATCCTGTATTCAACATAATTCAACCTCCTTAACCTCTTAAGGATGGTATAAAGTCACCTTTGGGGGCATGTATGAGGAGGACAACCAAGGTGCAAAGTTATGCTATTGTATATACAAGTATCCCTATCTCCCTTCATTCTCTAAGTAGCATCCCCTTGTTCTGGAAATCACTTTATAGTACTCCTTCTTCTCCATTATATGACTATAGGGTGTTTTTCTATCCATATTGAGTCATTTGAAGAATCTCCATGGTGATAAGTTGATGCTTGAAGGACCATTGGAGTAACTTGGGCAGTTGGCTTCAAGGCAATGCTTCGAGTGAGGTTGTAACCACTCATTTTCACCATTTTCAATAAAAGAGATCTCTTTCCCCCATACATGTGTAAATTGGTTTCTAGTTATTGATATATGCTAACTTCTTTCATATATTGGAATGTTTGCATGTTATATGTATGATTGGAATCTATAACTACCTCGTTGCAACATAGAATTGGTCTTTTGTTGCAGGTTGACACCAATGAAGATTAGGAGCAACATCGAAGGTGGAGAGTGAGGATCGACATCATACATGGAATACAAGATGTGAGGCCTCTCCTCTCTCTCTCTATCTCTTGAAAGTAGTTTTTCTTTTCATAACATCATTGTACGTGAGGGTAGGGTTCTATATTTTTTATATGGTCATCCTTTGTTGTTACATGACCCAAAGTCACAGGGGAAAATTCCATAATAGAATTGGAGACCATATTGGGGAAGTCTTCTCCTATTTTGGGTTAGTCTTAGGATTTCTTGTTTTCTCTTGGTTTTGGTGATTTTTTTGGTCTTCTGGACTTTATTTCTAGCGCATTATCCATCTAGAAACTTTTTCCTAAGTTTTTGGAAGCCTCCTTCTGGGTTGGCTTTTATATTTTTTCAATTTTTACTGGTTCATCCATTCTTTGGCTTTGGATGATTCATGGATATCCATGCTTTTCCTTTGTATGACCCATAGATATCCACGAGTCGTAGTGTACATAGTCGTGGATCTATGTAGAAGTTGAATTTTTTATCCTTTTTTCTCTCAGTCTGAAGGGTCTGGGTTGGTTCTTCAGCACAAGTTGAGCCTCCTGGGTTTTTGTTTTCTTTTAATTTCTTTTTATAGTCTCTGAAAACTCTCTAGTCACCTAAAAGTTCTTGCTCTTGGTTTACTGGTGTTCTTGGCTTGCTTTTCGCCCCTATGCTACTTTTATCCTCTTTTGGGGGGAGTTTGGTCCCAAAACCTTTTTGGCCTATGGGAGGCTGGTAAGGAATTAAATTTGTGTGGAAAAAAAATAAATTTGATCCATCTTTGTCTCCATTTTATCCCTTGGATTGCATGACTACAAGACTAGTCTTGTTCTCAAGATCTCAGTTTTCTGGTCATTGTTGTGGTCATATTTGAAACTTGAGTTTATATTTGAGTTTGAGACTTTTCTTTTGTGTTTTCATTTTTTTTTCAAACATAAAACTAAAATTTTTATTTATTTTAGCATCTTTTGTTTGTTTTTCTTTGGTAGAAAGAAAAAGAAAAAAAAAATAGTTTTTTTGCTAGCTAGGTATCTTTCTTTCTTTGCATTGTTTTGTATGGTTATTTGAAAAAGAAAAAGATGTTAGCCAAGGATGCTGTTTTCTTCTCACCTTAAAAGAATTTGAAAATTAAAATATGAAATAACTTCCTTTATTTTCTTCTTTTTGTTTTCTCAAAAGGATGTAATGTCATCTTGCATCGGAAAGAATAAATTTGCATTCAAAGGTTTGAAGGATTATTCATTTTTTTTTAAACTCTTTTTTCATTTGAAGAACTAAAGTAAAGTTTTATTTTTCGATGTTCTTATAATTTTCATTTTTGCAAGAGTCTCAAACAACATCAGTTTCACTCTGTACCCCTTGAGTAAAAACAAATGCTAAACTTAAAATGTACCAGACTTTGTTTCTAGGGTTCACAAACAAGTTTAGGGTTAGGGATTTGGTGTAGGTTGGAGAGTTAATTTCTCCAAGACGAAAAAAAAAACATAGGAGTTTGATTTAGGTAGATTCAAATCCAACTACCATACAAGTATATCTGAGAGCCTCCTCTAAGACAATATCTAAACACAAGGTCGTGTGACAGAGAGCCAAGGAGATTTCCCCTTCGAAGCTTGACTAAGCGTAGTGGAGAGATCATGTATTGGGGACTTTTACTGAAGTGATACTGATTCATTTGGTGTTAGTCCTCTAAAAATTTTGAGCCTAGTTGAGCTTTTCCTGAAGTGATATTGAACCTCTCAGTGTCAGTGCTTTGTAGGATTTGACCTAGTTTGAGGTTTTTTGAAGTGACACTGGGCCTTTTGTAGGAAGTCCTATAGAATATTTTTGAGCTTAGTTACCCTACCCATATGTTTGATCCCGAATATCGACTCTACCCCTCAGACGCTGACTGGGATTTGCTGACCATAGTTTATTTTCCTAGGGATCTCAAAGGTGATTGTGGGGTTTTGTCGTGGTACCTAGGAAAGATTTTGTATCACACTTTTCAGTACAGTTAGAGGGTTCCCCATGAAGCATTGGTGCTTTCACCGGATAAGGATCATTAGTGGAGTTCAAGATAACTTATTTTCACTCCTTCGTTTGTTGGTCCATAGGACTTAATCAACTCGTGTCTTCGTCTAGAAGGTTTGTTTCCACTTTTTCATTTCTTTGGACTCAACACCTGTAATATCCCTAGGCCGAACCCAATTGTAATGTAAATGAAAATGTACTTAAGTTGGTGATTTGTTTGATATCGTTTTTGTATGCACCTTTCATGGCATAGTGTGTGCATGTATTTTGCAGAAAAATGAGGACGTGTGCACATTTCAGGATACCACGTGCATCAACTTAAGTGCGTGTGAGTTTGAGGCCAAGGAGACTTTATGTATATGTTGTGTTTTATAGGCTGGTGAGCTAGTTTTGTGATTATTAGGCTGAAGAGCCTAGATGTTAAAGGCCAATGTGTCTACTTTTGTATATGTCTCAGTATTAATATAAAATATATCGCAGCGTGCAAACCGACCATGATAAAAGAGTATGGGGGGCTAAACTCCACTAGTTAGGGAAAGGGTGTGGATAAAAGTTAAGGAAAAGGGGCTAAGCCGGGGAGCTTAAGCCAAAAAGGAATATTATATTAATATTTATTAAATTATAAAGTATGGATAATTATTCCATCCTAATTTCTAAAGATGGGGACATGCGGGCCAAAGTAGCTCCCAACATGACAAGTGTCAAGTTGGGGACATGCATACATATCGTGGGGACTTAGTTCATTTTCCATCATTCGTCCACCATTCCTTCCATTATTCAGTCAACCATTCCATGAGATTTCACTCACTCAGTTAGTTAACCTCCATAACTTCATGTCACTGTACCTGAACCTGTATCCATAGTCATACTTGTTTGTGTAGCTGGTTAGCTTGGGAGATGGATTAAAGAAGTGGGTTGTTAGACCCGTGGGACATTGAAGAGGATGTTTGTCAGGCCTGTGAGCAATTCTTCGTGTGAGAGAATTGTTGGGAATCGATTTCCTGAAGGTGCTAAACTACAACTACAAGGCTCTGAGACTTCATGTTCGACCTGTTGTTGAAGCTCGGAAAGGAAGTGGGGAAGTCGAAGGACTGTTAAGAAGAGAAGGGGCACACTTCCTAGGGTGGGACAGGCATGTGGGGAATGAGGGACTATAGGTTATTAGTTTGAGTTTTCACCTATGACGGAGTCTTTCCTATTGTCTGTAAGCCATTAGCCTGGTTAGGAACCCCTTTACTCGAGTGGAGCTTAGTCCCAGCTCGGGGGTGACCCACTAATGAGAGTGATGATTAGTGTGGTCCAAGGATGGGAGGTTCATGGAATTTCTGCATGCATTTGGTGATATTCTTACCAAGATAAGTGTCAACTGTGTGATAAATTTACATGCTGCATTATTATTTACCTATTTATTTTTATGGGCTTATCATATGTGTGGTTATAATTGTCTTTATATTTATGGGTATTTCCTGTATATGTTTCATGTATATGTTTATTGTTATTTCAGTATGAATCCATGCATTGACACAACGTATTTTTCTATTTACATTTTATATATAAAATTTCGCAAGAGTTCTGTGTGTATATGTTTTAATTGCATGCAATTCGAAACATTTATGTGGCATAGCTCAGTTGGATGATGGGTATGTTAAAGTATGTTCCACAGAGAGAAAAAAACGTGTTCTCTCATGTAGCATGCCTCGACGTGGGTGTCCGGGGATATTACAATATGGTATCAGAGCTTCAGTTTTCAACACTGAGCCTGGATGGGCCGAGCAAGTTGAGTTGAAGCGAAATTTCACAGAGAAATTTATTTCGAATTGGCCAAATTTCGATTCAGAGAGTGTCCATGGTAATATTTTGATCCATATGGATATCCGTGGCTACCCACCTTTTCCAACTGGCTCAAAATAGTTTTTCTGACAATTTTGGTAATTTACTATTTTTAGCAGTTTTCACTTCTGGAGCCGTTTTGAGGCCCTAAACGATGTTTTTTGGGAAAACGGGTTTGCAATATGTAAGTTCCTTTAATATTGCACCTAAAATGAATCTCATTGATGATACCTTTCCAACAGGCTATCATACACCTAAAACAGAGATCATATGCAAAAGTTATGACCCCGGGAAGTTGATGTACTAACTTACCCAAACAGGGCCCACATGACTTTTGGCGCTTCATCTCCTAGGGTTAGGTTTTTGGATGTCTAGGGTTTTTGACATTCCTGCTTATTGTAAAAATGCCTTCAGAACCTCATTTTAATCATATTCTTGAGAATGAGTGCAGTCATCACATCTCTTCTCAGAGATAAGCTGCCACCATTCCAACAAGCTTGTTTATGTTGCATTTTACAGTTTTCAGCTTATTTTGTTATTGAATAGAAAACCAGTTTTACTGTATCTCTTTTATTTTGTCTTAAGAACCTATTAATAATCTGTATTCATTTTGTTCTTCTCATAAAATATGGATCAGTGGTATCAGAGCGGTCTGGTCCTTGTCGTCTTAAAACATATACCCAATGAGGTCGAAGTACAAAGAGTTGGGTCTCGAGCTTGTTTCTCTTGAGAAAAAATCTCTCGCATGCCCAAGCGATCTTTCATGATAGGAGAAAAGAAAGATGATGGGATAGGAGATCCTTTCAAATTGTTTATTGAGGAATCCCTCACGCAACATAGGAACGAGATGATGGATAGTTTCACGCAAATCCTTCAGTGACTACCAACACGCGATGCATCTTCTTTGAACGGAGGCGCCACCCCCTTCAAGGGACAAACAAACTTCGATATTCCTATATTTGAAGTTCAGATAGATGCAGATGTTGTAGACAAGTGGTTGAGTCTACTAGAAGGGTATTTTTCTATCCATAACTTTTCTAATAGAGAAAATATTACTTTTGCACTCCTCAAAGTCGTTCCCCATGTCAAAGATTGGTGGGAAACTTTTTGTGAGAAAAAGGAAACAGAGGAGCCCTCATTATTTTCAGTCACGTCCACCTAGGAATCCTTCAAGGATGTTATTAAGGAACAATACTACCCTGTCAGAACTTATGATGACCTGTATACCAAATGGACCACACTGCGTCAAGAAAGAGACCAAGCAATGCCAGATTTCACAAATATCTTCCATACCTTGCTCACCAAGCTGGGTATCAAAGATTCGAAGAGAAATTTGGTTCTCAAGTATCGTGGTGCTCTGCATAGATACATCCAGGCCAAAATGGAATTTTTGTACATCTCATCCTTGGGCACAGCCTATAGATATGCCGTCAAAATCGAGCAGAAGCTCAAACAAAAGACGCGGCTATTTGTGCCTGAAAACCAACCCCTCACAACAAAATCTAGGAAAGGGTGGCCCCAACCCACAAAAAAAAGGAAAAATAAAATATGGATACTATCAGGACAACTAGTCCAAGCCTCAAGCAAAGAAGAACACCAGAAAGACAAAGAAAGATACTGGGAAGTGGTGTGACTTCCATAAGAGCCCTTGTCATAACATTGCTTGTTGGGTATGTGTTATATTCTTTGCATGTGTGTGTGTGGGTGCTTTCCTAGGGGGGTCCCGGGGGGGGTAGGTATGCCCCCCCATGGTTACACACAATTTTTATCACCAAGCATTAGCCCAGGGCCAACGGGGTTCAGGGCAGTGCCCCGAAAAATTATTTTGGGGCGTTTTTTTCTATTTTTAGCGGATTTTTCTATTTTTAGCGGTTTACTAAATTAATCCCAGATTAAGGGAATAGGGTTTTGGTATCTACGGAATACCTAAAAACAGTGTATATATTGTATGTTGAATGGTGAAATTCGATAATGAATATAAGAAAGGTTTTCTCGGTTGAGGATTTCCAGTATAAAATCTCTCTGTAATCTATGTATGAGCCATTGATTAAATTATGTTTTTCTTAAGAATATACATGCATTGCTTTACTTCACAGGTTTAAAAATTACACTGCTAACTACCATTCAAAGCAGTCATTGGTGGCCGAAGTGAAAGCCTCTGAATCAGATGCAAATTCTAACTCTGAGCCAAAACCAGAAAGGGGAAGACAGATCATTGACATGGAACCCAGTGCCACCGTTGCTACCACCAAGCTCCAGCCTGGTGAACCAGATGATCCAGAAGAAGGAGAGAACCTCTTCCATTCACAGATGTGGGTAAAAGGAACCTTGTTGCACTTCATCGTTGATAGTGGTAGCCTGAAGAACCTCATCTCAGTAGAGGTCGTCAAGCGACTGGCCCTGCCAACAACGCCACACCCACAACCCTACACCATTGGATGGTTCCACCAAGGAAGCAATCTTCACGTCAGCCAATAGTGTTGACTGTCATATGACATCAAGCCCATCAAAGACGAGGTATTGTGTGATGTTTCTCCTCTCGAAGTTTGTGATGTTCTTTTGGGACAACCTTATTTATGGAAACGTCATGTTGTATATGAGTCTAGGCCTCGTAGTGTTATTATTACTTTGAACAGGAAATTGTACAGGATACCCGAGGTAGTCCCACCTAGTGTTATTTCCTTGATAAATTTTCTAAGCAATGCAAGAAGGTCATCTCTCAAATGGGGAAGTTTTTATTCTTCGTGATTCTCTCTCACAATAAGAGAAAGATCACAGCTACATCCAGGGTCTCTGCGGACAACCTCTCCACACAGAAAAAGAAAGTAGATAAGGCCGTGGAAGAATACTTAGATATCTTCTCCTCACCTACAGGGGTACCTCTGCACTGCCAGGTCAAGCACCCCATCGATCTGACCCCCGACGCACCCCTGCCCAATGGGCTAGTCCATCATTGCTCTTTGTTAGAGAATGAGGAGATCAAGTGACAGATCCAAGAAATGCTCCACAAGGGGCACATCCGTCCCATCTCCACCTTGCGGGAGCCCAATCATGTTGGTACAGAAGAAATATGGAACCTGGTGACTCTGTATTGATTATCAGGCTCTGAATAAAATCACAGTCAGAAACTGGTACCAGATTCCCCGAATCGACAACCTCTTTGATCAACTCATGGGAGCCAAATACTTCAGTAAGATTGATCTGAATTTTGGCTACCACAAGGTCCCGATAGAACAGACAGATGTATGGAATACCACCTTCAAGTCAAAGGAAGGCCTTTTTGAATGGTTGGTCATGCCCTTTGGTTTGACAAATTCTCCAACCACTTTCATGAGGATGATGGATGATATCCTGCGACCATTCACCAATACTTATGTAGTGGTGTATCTGGATGACATTCTAATTTATAGCATGACTTGGGTCGAACACTTGCAGCATATTCAACAGGTTCTACACACCCTGCTACAACACAAGCTATACGCCAACTTGGAAAAATGCTCCTTCGAAATGGATAGGGTCCATTACCAGGGTTACATCATTGATAATCATGGCATACATGTGGATCCATCCAAGATCCAAGTCATCCGTGACTAGCCAGCCCCAACCACACTCATTGAGCTTTGAAGCTTCTTGGTCCTTGCCAATTTCTACCACAGGTTCGTGTTGGGATTCTCCCATATTGCATGGGCCGTCGACCAAATAAACAGTGGTGGTGGTAAGGTGAAATTTGCATGGGGTCGGTCCCAAAATCAAGCATTCGATGATTTGAAGCAGAGCTTGTGCTCAGCCCCAGTACTTTCACTACCAGAACTGTAGCATCCCTTTGAGATTGAGATAGATGCTTCAGACTATGTTGTGGGCATCATTCTCACTCAGCACAGACACCCTGTGGCCTATTATAGTGAGACATTGTTAGATATTGTTTGTAAGTACCCTACTTAAGACAAAGAAATATACTCCATTGTGAAATCCTATCTCCAGTGGAGACATTACCTTCTTGGGAAGGAGACAGTCATCTACACTGATCATAAGCCACTACAGTTCATGCAGACATAGGGAAAATTGCAGAATGACCACCATCAAAAGTGGTCCACATAATTGCACCAATTCCACCTCAACATCAAGTATAAAACAGGAAGCACCAATCGCATCGTTGATTGCCTCAATAGACCTCCAGTCGCGACACTCACCATGGTGATAGACTCTTGCGGCCATGAGACCTCTGGATGGCCCCAACTCTATGATACAAACCCTGACTTCACCACCACCTACCAAATGTTGGGTGCAAATGCAGTTGTCGATAATTTCCATCTTCGGGATGGGTTGTTGTGTCGTCTGGGCCATATCGGTGTTCCATCAAGAGAGCGAGTGAAGCTGGTCTGGGAAGCCCACTACAGTTGGGTGGCAGGACACTTCGGTGTTGAAAATACAGTGTTGATGCTACAAAAACATTTCTACAAGATGAAACTTCGACAGGAGGTCAACAAGTATATCAGGTCCTGCACTGCCTATACTATTTCCAAACCAGCCACTAATAAACAAGGCATGTATGCCCCTCTTCCTACTCCTGACAGGTCATGGGAATCCATCTCAATGGAATACATGTCGGGCCTCCCATCCACCAAGTGGGAAAATGACTGTGTTTTTGTGGTTGTTGATCACTTTTCTAAGATGGCGATTATGGTTTCCTGCAAGAAGAGAATCACAGTAGAGGCCACTGCCAAGATCTTCTTTGAACAAGTCTAGGTACATTTTGGAATCCCACAAACCATTGTCTCAAATTGGGATAGTCAATTTCTCAACACATTCTTTTCGAGCCTCTAGTCACTGTTGGACACCAAGCTCACCAAATCCATGACCTTCCACCCCCAGACAGATGGCCAAATCGAGGTTGTAAATCGAATGATTGTGCATATCCTTCGCATGTATAATTCAAAGCACCCCTGCATATGGGATGATATCCTTCCCTATGTCCATAATAGCTACAACCAAGCCCTACATAGCTAAACCGACCACATCCCCTTTCAGGTGGGGTTGGGATTCCAATCATTGGGTCCCATAGATGTTTCACTTCCCTTTGCAGTCACCTCGACTGGCTCATCTCCTTCTCCAACTTAAGCTGACAAAGCCACCCGGTTCATTAAGAGGATCCATCACATCCACCAATAGGGTAAGGATATCCTACAAAAGTCCAATGACAAGTAAAAACAACACCATGATCAACATCGGGTGCCACATAAGTTTCAGGTGGGCGACAAAGTTTGGTTGCACTTGCAGAAAGAACGCCTTACAAGACCCCATAGGAAGCTTCTCCCACTCCATTATGGGCCGTACACTATCACCAAGGCCTTGGGGGATAATTATTTTGAGCTCAACATTCCTCCTTTCCTTGGCCTGCACCCAGTGTTCAACATGGATCTCCTTTGCCCTTATTTGCCACCATTATAGGACACCTCAAAAGTAGAAGAACAACTGAAACCAATAGGTCTCAACCCCGACTGCATACAATAGGAATCCAATGATCATATTGTGGACACACATATCAAGGGCACTCGACAGCAAAGGATCCATCTTTATCGAGTCATCAAAGCAAGGCAGCTCCTGCACCAAGGCAAGTGGCTCACCCGGGGCCAAATTCAGTAGAAATATCCTCATCTGACAGGGGAACTCAAAAAAATGGAGAAAATTTCTTCCTAAGGAGGGAGGATTGATCCATATGTATATCAGTGGCCACCCACCTTTTCCAACTGGCTCAAAAAAAAAATCTGCCAATTTTGGTAATTTACTATTTTTAGCAGTTTTCACTTCCGGAGTTGTTTTGAGGCCCTAAATGATGTTTTTTGGGAAAAAAAATTTGCAATATGTAATGTCCTTCAATATTCTGCCTAAAATGAATCTCCTCAATGATACCTTTCCAATGGGCTATCATACACCTAAAACAGAGATCGTATGCAAAAGTTACGACCCTGGGAAGTTGATGTACTAACTTAACCAAACGAGGCCCACATGACTTTTGGCCCTTCATCTCCTAGGGTTAGGTTTTTGGATGTCTAGGGTTTTTGACATTCCTTATTATTGTAAAAAGGCCTTCAGAGCCTCATTGTAATCATCTTCTTGGGAATGGGCATATCCATCACATCTCTTCTCAGAGATAAGCCGCCACCATTCCAACAAGCTTGTTCTGCTGCATTTTACAGTTTTCAGCTTATTTTGTTATTGAATAGAAAACCAGTTTTACTGTATATCTGTTATTTTTTGTTAAGAACCTGTTAATAATCTGTGTTCATTTCATTCTTCTCATAAAATCCAGATCATATTTAGAAGCAACAACGCGGAATTGGGAAAAAGCCTCAATTTATGTTGTTAAATTCATGGGAAAATTGAGAACTTTGGCCAAGTGGTGAGATATTCCTGATTTAATATCTATTCTAGCAAAATCCGACACCAAATGGATCGAATTTGAAGTTATAGTGCAGCCATTACAAATGGAGCAAGTTTTGTAATTAAAATTCTCAATTCGTGAATTGAGTGTGGCAAAAATTCGTTCCAAAAATGTCAACCCACAACGATTTGTTGTTGCAGAGGTTGAATTGGTATTATCGGGGTGAAATTGAACAACTTTCATAGTTGCAGAATGTCTATGGTAAGAATTGGGGAAAATTTAAGAAAAGACACTAATTTTTGCAGTGGAATTCACGAGGAATTGATGCGCAGAAAAAATATTGTGATATGTAAAAATTTGGTGCCACACGGAAAAACAATAGCGTGCTGGTGCGTGAGCTAAATTTTGGCACCTTGTGGAAAAATTTTTGTGTGCGAGTGCGTGTGCTAAATTTTTGCATCGTGCGGAAAAATGTTGGTGTTCGGGTGCACACGCTAAATTTTGGCACCGCGCGGAAAAATGTTGGTGTGCGGGTTCACGCACTAAATTTTGGTGTCGTGCAAAAAAATGTTGGTGTGCAGGTGCACACGATAAATTTTGGCACCACGCGGAAAAATGTTGGTGTGCATGTGCGTGCACTAAATTTTGGTGTTTCATGGAAAAATGTTGGTGTGTGGGTGGACGTGATAAATTTTGCGACCACACGGAAAAATGTTGGTGTGCGGGTGCACACACTAAATTTTTGTGCCGCGTGGAAAAATGTTGGTGTGCGGGTGTTATTTTTGTGCCACACGGAAAATGTTGGTGTGTGGGTGCGCGCGCTAAATTTTGGCACTGCGTGGAAAATGTTGTTGTACAAGTGTACACGCTAAATTTAGCATTGTGCAATGTGGATTGAGTGATGCATAATGCACAGTAAAAATATTGTGATATGTAAAAATTTGGCGCCACGCGAAAAAACATTGGTGTGTTGGTGCACGCGCTAAATTTTGGCTTTGCGCGGAAAAATGTTGGTGTGCGGGTGTGCGCGCTAAATATTGGCACCGTGCAGAAAAATGTTGGTGTGCGAGTGCGCGCACTAAATTTTGGTGCTGCACGAAAAAATGTTGGTGTGCGGGTGCACGCGATAAATTTTTGTGCCGCGCGGAAAATGTTGGTGTGTGGGTGCCCGCACTAAATTTTGACATCGCACGAAAAATGTTGGTGTGCGGGTGCACACACTAAATTTAGCATTGCACAGTGTGGATTGAGTGATTCATGTGTAATAAGGTGTGTGTGGTGTGCGCAGTATTGCCACAACATAGAGGAGTTTGGTTGTTTCCCGCGCAATGTGGGTATATGTTGTCGCGCAATAGTTTAGTTAATGGTGCGCGTAGAGTACTGGTGCATAGTGGGGCATACTAAAATATGGCATGGTGCAACGTGTAGAGTGAAATGTGCGTGGAATATCAGCGCGCGATACAAAATTTGTGCGCAACAAGGAATAGTGCAAGAACCAAAATTGTGCACGGTGGATATTGACGCGCAACACAAAAGTAGTGTGCACCAGTTATTGGCGCGATAAAGAAGTGATGCACAGTGGTTATAGGTGCGTGAATCATAGGTGTGTGGTGTTGTTGCGCATGCTATATATGGGTGTATAGGTTGGATTTTTTGCACTCGAAGTCGTTTGGAGGGTGATCAACAACATAAAACCAATGATTTTCTGCGACGTTTTATATCATTTGAACGTCATCTTTTTGCAATGCGTTTTTAGGTACTCAAAAACCAAGAGAAAAAAGTGTACCAAGGTATACTCTGTCTTTTCAGATCAAATAAAAGAGTTCGGAGAGAGCTTTCTAATGGTGTAAATATTCGTCAAATGGAGCATTTATGAGAAAGTTACAACACAAACAGTGGAGGGTAAATTTTAAGACCCAACTAACTTCAAAGAGCCATAACTTTCTGCTCCAAAATTAGATTGAGGCACAGGAGTAGTCAATGGAAAGATATTGAACTATAGAACACATTCCAAGAGCTGAATTAAATTTATGGGCATGTTAAAACTTCTTAATATGGAAAATAAGGTACCTGTAGCATTCCAGACCAAAACCACGAATTGGCCTAGAATCTTAGCAGGCTGTAACTAGCAGCCCGGAACCCAGAAAAAGGTGAAACTTGGAAAGAGTGTCCATAATATGAATATGAAGAAACCCAACTGATGTCCTATGAAAAATCCAATGTACTAGGTGCAAAAATGCATAATTACAGCGCAGGGTTGTGCCAAGTTGATGTGTGAGCAGAAAAATTAATGGACAATTTTCAAATAACCATAACTTTCTACTCAAGAATCGGAATTGAGCATGGAAATAGGCATTGGAAATTTCTCAGACAGTAGAATATAATCATTCACTCAGAAAATTGATCTGGGAATTTAATTTTTGGGACATAAAAAGAAAGAATTATGATATATTATTGAACCATAATGGTTCATATTTTCATGAAATTGTTGAAACAGTTAGCCTGAAAAAGTTTTGTTGGTTGCACATTTTGCAGATTTAACAACAACTAGATTAGATCAGGATCAACACAAATTCTAGAGGAATGGAATATTCATAGGGGAATTACAACCAGTAAGATGATATTAGAGGGATGGATGTCCATTTGGGAATTAAAGGAACAAACTCCAATGACATGGAGAAGGAAGGGATGAAAACATGAATATGCTAGAGACCATTAAAAATTTACAGAAGGATATCCAAATCCATAAAGATGATAATGAAAGGGTTATGAGAGCCAAGGATAAGCAATAGGAAATAAACATGAAGTTAATGCAGAGCTTGTATAGAATAGAAAAGAAATTGGATAAGGAGAATGGCTCAAACAAATCAAGAAGTCACAGGTCTCCTGATGAGAAAAGAAGAGCCAAAAGTGTTAGCAGACATCACTGTCACTCCTCGAGGTATTCAAATAAGAGAGAACACATCAGATCAAGTCCATCCCCTATTAGGAAGCATAAGAGTTCTGGGGTGGATGAGCTACGAGGAGAAATCAACAAAACAAAACCTCCTACATTTGATGGTGAGCACAAGAAGGATGAAGATGCAGAGACATGGCTGTTGGGCATGAGAAAGTATTTTCAATTGCATAATTATTCTTCTCATGCAGAAGAAAGAATTTCCATCTATCAACTCAAGGGAATGGAATCCATGTGGTAGGATCAACTTGTGCAAGTGCAACACATTAAAGATAAAAGTGTTACTTGGAGGGAATTCAAGAAGTGTTTTGAGAAGAAATACTTGACTAAGAGATACTATGACAAGAAAATGAAAAAGTTCTTTGAACTCAAGCTTGGGAGTATGACCATAGATGAATATGAGAGAAGGTTTTTAGAATGATTGAAGTATGTATCTTTCATCAAGGATGAGACAGTTAAGATTCAAAGGTATTTGAGTGGATTTCCATCATTCATCAATGACAAAATACAATATGATGATCCCAAGACATTGGAGGAGACCATAAAGTGAGCTAAACACCTATATGATCAGCAAAAAGTAAGGCCAACTTTCCAAAAATCTTGGGAAGACAAAAAGAAATTCAATATGGATCAGAGGAAGAAGGGTACTAAGCCACCATTCTTCAGAAATAATCCTCAAGGAAAACAAAATTCTAGAGAACCCAGAATGATTGAGACAGGGGGTCAAAGGCCAAGGAAACCACCTATTTAATGTTGGGGTTGTAAAGGAGATCATATGTTCATATATTTTCCTCGCAAAGGTGAAAAGGTGAGGATTGTTCATAATGTACAGCAAGTTGAAACAGTGGAGGACATGGACAAAAATGTACCAAGGATCTATGCATCCCCGGAAAACAAGCAAGCAGAGTATCAGTCACATATGATTGAAGTGGAAGGTATGATCAACAACCAAACCATTTCTATTTTAATTGATTCGGGAGCTAGTCATAGTTATATATATCCTAATATGGTGGAAATTTTTCATTTTCCAAGAAGCAAGTATGGAAAATCTTGGTTGGTGCAGCTGGCTACCGGAGCCAAAATAAAAGTTAATTAGATGGTTAAGTCATATCTTATGGACATGAATGGAATGAACACCAAGGCAGATTTGAACATCTTTCCTTCAGGTTCCTATGACTGTCTAATTGGGATGGATTGGTTGGACCAACATCATGTTATCCTATAATGCATAACAATACATTTACTTGCTTGGATGAGGAAGGGAGCCTAAGGAGAGTGCAGAGAATTCCCAGTGCAGTAACCATCAAAGAAATTTAAGAATTGCAACTGAAGATATGTTACAGAAAAGGGTGTCAAATATTTACAGCTCATATGGAAGAGACACCTAAAGATAAGGTGCCAAATTTGGAAGATTATGCAGTCCTGGAAGATTTTGAATATGTGTTCAAGGAGGTACCAGGACTACCCCCAAAGAGAGATATTGATTTCTCTATAAATTTAATGCATGGAGCAGCTCCAGTGTCAAAGACTCCATACAGGATGAGTACACCAGAATTGAAGGAGTTGCAAATGAAAATTGAAGAACTTCTGAAGAAGGGGTATATACGCCCAAGTGTGTCACCTTGGGGTGCCCCAGTCTTGTTCATGAAGACGAAATATGAGACATTAAGGTTGTGAATTGATTTCAGACAGCTCAATAAAGTGACTATAAAGAACAAGTATCCTCTACCAAGGATTGACAATTTCTTTGATTAATTAAAGGATGCAAAGATATTTTCAAAGATAGATCTCAAGTCAGGATACCATCAAGTAAGGATTAAAGAGGAAGATATCAGCAAGACTGCCTTTAGGACAAGGTATGGTCATTATGAGTTCACAGTGGTGCCATTTGGGTTGTCAAATGCACCAGTTGTTTTCATGTGCTTAATGAATGGTGTCTTCCGAGAATATTTAGACAAGTTTGTCATTGTCTTTCTAGATGACATTTTTATATATTCTAAGTCAAAAGAAGAGCATAAGCATCATTTGAGAATGTTGTTGCAAGTATTAAGGGAGCATCAGTTGTATGCCAAGTTGAGAAAGTGCTCATTTTATCAGAAGAAAATTCATTATTTGGGACATATCATTTCAGAGGATGGGATAGCAATGGATCCTGAGAAGATAGAAGACATTAGAGAATGGTCAGCGCCAAAGAATGTGACAGAGGTCATATAATTCATGGGCCTTGTAGGCTACTATAGGAGATTTATTGAAGGATTCTCAAATATTGCACACCCAATCACTTCCTTACAAAAGAAGGGTGTGAAGTTTCAGTGGACATTGGATTGTGAAAAGAGTTTCCAACACTTGAAACAATTATCAACAAGTTCTCCAATACTAAGGATTCTAGACCCAAATGAAGATTTCATTGTTTGCACAGATGCATGTAAATAAGGACTTGGTGGAGTCCTTAGTCAAAATGGTTTTGTTATATGTTATGAATCAAGGAAGTTGAGGGAGCATGAAAGACACGATGCCACTCATGATTTGGAGTTGGCAGCCATAGTGCATGCCTTGAGGAAATGGAGACACTACCTCATGGGGAAAAGGTTTGAGAAAAGAACAGACCATAATTCTCTGAAATATTTATTTGATCAGCCAACTCTAAATGCTAGGCAAAGAAGATGGTTAGAATTTCTAAGTGAATATGAATTTGATATAAAGCATATCAAAAGGAAAGAGAACAAAGTGGTTGATGCACCAGTAGAAGAGTGAATGAAATTCATGCTACAACCATTAGCATCTACAAATCAGATTTGAAACACAAAATTATAGAGGCTGCAAAATTAGATTTGCAATACAAGGAATTAGTGGCAAAATTACAACAAGGTAATTTGCAGCAAAAAATTGAAGAATACAAGCTAGATAATGATGAAATTCTCATATACAGGGGAAGAATTTATGTACCAAATTCTCAAGAATTGAAAAATATGATATTGAGAGAAATGCATAATGTACCTTATGTTGGGCACTTAGGTTATCAGAAAACTATTGCATCTGTCAAGAGCCAATATTATTGTCTAGGCATGAAGAAAGAAGTTGTAGATTTTATTGCCAAATGTTTGGAATGCCAAAAGGTAAAAGATGAGAATAGACACCCAGATGGTTTTCTACAGCCATTACCCATTCCTGAGTGGAAATGGGAAGTTGTAACAATGGATTTCATCACCAAAATTCCTAGAACAAACAAGAAACATGATTCTATCATGGTAGTGGTGGATAAGCTTACTAAAGTTGCCCATTTTATTCCAGTTAAAATCACTCACAAGGAAACCAACATTATTGATGTTTATGTGAGAGGAATTTCTAGATTACATGTCATACCCAAGACAATTGTGTTTGACAAAGATCCAAAATTTACCTCAAAATTTTGGAAAGGATTATTTAATGGATTTGGAACAAATTTGAATTTTAGTACAACTTATCATCCAGAATCAGATGGACAAATAGAGAGGGTGAATCAAGTGATTGAAGATATGTTGAGGATGTGTGTGATGGATAAACCATGAAAATGGGAAGACTACCTACACTTGGTATATTTTTCTTATAACAATGGGTACCAAACATCTCTAAAGATGAACCCATTTTAGGCACTTTATGGTAGAAAGTGCAAGACACTGGTAAGTTGGGATAACCCAACAGATAGAGAAGTGATTGGGCCATATTTGCTCAGGGAAATGGAGGAGAAAATGTTGAAAATAAAACAAAATTTAAAGGTTTCCCAAGACAGGAAGAAAATCTATGCTAATAAGGAAAGAACACGCAGGGAATTTAAAGTGGGAGACCATGTATTTTTGAAAGTGAAAGCCACCAGAAGTTCCTTGAAGTTGGGAAATTGTTCAAAGTTGACAACTCGCTATTGTAGGCCATTTGAAATCCTAGAGAGGATTAGTCCAATGGCTTATATGATTGCATTCCCTGCATCTATGTCTATTCATAATGTATTCCATGTATCATTGCTCAAGAAATATATACCTGGTGCTAATCATGTTATTGATTGGAATGTGATTCAGGTGGAGCAAGAAGGCGCTTTCCAAGTGCATCTGGTACGCATTCTAGATCGAAAAATAAAACAGCTCTGGAATTGATCCATAGGGCTTGTAAAGATCCAATGGACCTGGTACGGTCCTGAGGACGCTACTTGGGAGCATGAGGATGCAATGCAGGCAAAATACCTGCATTTTTTTGAGGATTTTGGAAATTTTGTTGTGTATGAGTACATAATGCACTAAGGATAGTGCATAAATAAGGGGAGGGGGTTGTAATATCCCTAGGTCAAACCCAATTGTAATGTAAATGAAAATGTACTTAAGTTGGTAAGTTGTTTGATATCATTTTTGTATGCATTTTTCATGGCATAGTGTGCATATGTATTTCGAGGAAGTGTGCACATTTATGGATACTGCATGCAACAACTTAAGTGCATGCGATTTTGAGGCCAGGGAGTCTTTGTGTATATGTTGTGTTTTATAGGTTGGTGAGTTAGTTTTGTGATTATTAGGCTGGAGAGCCTGGATGTTAAAGGCCATCACGTCTACTTTTGTACATGTCTCAGCATTAATATAAAATACATCGTTGCACGCAGACCAACCATGATAAAACAGTATGGGGGACTAAACTCTACTAGTTAGGGAAAGGGTGGAGGCTAAAAGTTAAGGAAAAGGGGCTAAGACATGAAGCTTAAGCCAAAAAGGAATATTATATTAATATTTCTTAAAGTATAAAGTATGGATAATTATTTTATCCTAGTTCTAAAGATGGGGACAAGTGGGCCAAAGTAGCTCCCAACATGACAAGTGTCAAGTTGGGGACATGCATACATATTGTGGGGACTTAGTTCATTTTCCATCATTCATCCATCATTCCTTCCATTATTCAGTCAACCATTCCATGAGCTTTCACTCACTCAGTAAGTTAACCTCCATACCTTCATGTCACTATACATGAACCTGTATCCATGGTCATACTTGTTTGTGTATCTGGTTATCTTGAGAGATGGATTGAAGAAGCAGTTTGTCAAGCCCATGGGATATTGAAGAGGCGGATTGTCAAGCCCGTGAGAAATTATCTCGGCGAGAGAATTTTTGGGAATTGATTTCTTGAAGGTGCTAAACTACAACTACAGGGCTCTGAGACTTCTTGTCTATCCTGTTGCTGAAGCCCAGAAAGGAAGTGGGGTAGCCAAAGGACTGTTGAGAAGAGAAGAGGCACACTTTATGGAGTGGGACAGGCATGTGGGGAATGAGGGATTGTAGGCTGTTAGTTTGAGTTGGCACTTGTGATAGATTCTTTCATGTTGTCTATGAACCATTAGCCTAGACAGGAACCCCTTTACCCGAGTGGAGTTTAGTCCCAACTCAGGGGTGACCCACTGCTGAGAGTGATGAGCAATATGGTATAAGGCTGGGAGGTTCGTGGAAGGTCTGCACGCTGTTCGTGATATTCTTACCAAGATAAGTGTCAATTGTGTGATAAATTTACATGCTGCATTATTATTTACGTGTTTATTTTTATGGGTTTATCCTATGTGTGGTTATAATTGTCTTTATATTTATGAGTACTTCCTATATATGTTGATGTATATGTTTACTGTTATTTCAGTATGAATCTGTGCATTTACACAATGTATTTGTCTATTTACATTTTATATATAAATTTTCGCAAGAGTTTTGTGTGTATATGTTTTAATTGCATGCAGTTTGAAAAATTTATGTGGCATAGCTCAGTTGGATGTTGGTTATCTTAAAGTATGTTCCTCAGAGAGAACAAATGTCTTCTCTTGTGTAGCATGCCTCAGAATGGGTGGTCTGTGATGTTACATTACCTTATCCACATGGGATGAAGGTTTGGAAAAGTTGTTTTCTTGTGATGTTTCTCTTAGGAATTTTCATTGCAGTAATGCTTTGTATAGTTGGCCTTAGGTTGTTTCAGTATCACCAATTTTGGATCATAGATTCATGGTGGTTGACCAACCACTCCACTGGTCGGGAAGGATCCCTAGTATTTCTCTTGAAAGTGTCAAGTTTCCTCCTAGAAGGCATGGATTTTTATACCACTAGTTAGCCACAGTCAATGTGTGAGAATTTTTCGGACATGAAAATTATTGCAAGGGAAAACCTATTCATAATAAATTTATGGCCAAAATTATGGAGGATACCAACCAAGGGATTCTTTTCCTTTTCCTTTCTGTGCTAACATTGGTGCCCCCTTGATGGCCACTTTGAACATTCTTGGGTTGAATGTTGGACTACCGGTTTGGTTGTAGACCACTTTGAATGTCCCGAATGTTATTGATGCTTCTCAGATAAGAACTTTATGTCATGGGAATTGGATGGATGTTGATCCTTTATCTTCTGCACCAGTGAAGTATGCTCTTTATTTTTCTCCCTCTTTTGGTTAAAGTCTTGGTACTAGTAACCATAAGTATAAAAGGAATAGGAAGAAGAAGAGTAAGAAGAAGAAGTTTCCAACCTATACTAGTCATGTTGGATACCTACACCTGACCTCTGCTAGTCATTATGGGGGAAAGAAACTGGCCACTGTGAGTCACTCTAGAAGAAAAATTCCAGTCACTGCGAGTGATAATGACATTAGTTCACTAACCTCTATCAGTAATGTTGGAGACCTGTCAAAAACCTATGTGACTCATGTTGAAGGCAAGCAACCAACCACTTCAAGTCATGTAGGGGGCACAATTCTAGCCATTGTTATTCACACTGAACAAATATCACCAACCTTTGCAAGTCATGTTAGAGATCAACACCTATCCTCTACAAGTCATGCTAGGAGTAAGCCACCAACCACTGCAAGTCATGTTGGGGGCATCGAAACTGTTGAGAAGCTTAGACATATAAGTCGTAAGACTAAGTTCCCTTGTAATATTTATGAGGGAGATCACCTTACTCATTTTTGCTACTATTGTTGTGGTACGAAGAGCTTGGTACTTGTCTAAAGTTCATTCTAGTTTTGTGTCATCTTTTCTTTCCCAACAATCTATTCAATCATTGGTTCATGAACCGGTCATGCAGATGTAATCTTTGATCGATACTACTCTCATTTTGGGGGCTGATGAATATCTGGACCATGTTTTCTCACATCCTATTCAACCAATAGTCGACAAAGTGGTAAAGTCGTTGCAATATTTGACCAATCCCACTCTTCTCTTGGATACTGACAAGTATAAGGAAGTGACATTGCTAATGGAATCTTTGGCCAAACCCACTCTTATCTTGGGGAATAATGTGTCTTTTTACCACATCCTTAGCATTTCCAGTTTAGTACCTTCTGAACAAGGGCGCATTCCACTCTCTTCGAGTATGCTCCCTCCAAGTCCTAGGATGGTTTCCTTTAATTGGAATGATCTTGTAGAGCCTTACCTTCCTTCTTATGCAACTTTCTAGATAACAGTTCTAGTTGAATATATGTTGAAATCCATTCATCGATGTGTTTTATATGAAGGATCCTCTACAAGTATTTTTTCCTCATCGGATTGGAAAGCTTTGGGTTCTCCCAATCTTGTGTTCACTACCAATGAGTTGTTTGATTTCGACAAAAGAACTAGTGAATGTCTGGGGATTCTGTTGGGTATGTGTTATATTCTTTGCATGTGTGTGTGTGTGTGGGTGCGCTACAACAACTGCGTCTGGCAGTCCGTACCAACTAGATTTGGGCGGTTATTTGCTATTTTTAGCGGATTTTGCTATTTTTAGCTGATTTGTAAA
>SNQJ01S0000942.1:1027818-1061154 GCA_010110895.2 Picea sitchensis
CATGCAACGTGGTCTGAGTCATAGAAGTGAAAAGGAAAGGGATCATGAGCATGTAAGGAATTGCATGATTAAAGAGTAGAAAACAACATACCTCCACTTACCCAAAATGTTGATGAACTATGAAATAGGAATATGGATGATGCAGCTGCTGGAGCATGGAAGATGTCACTGTTGCGGGATCATGTGAAAGGTGACTGCTGCTGTAGTTGCGACTGTTGTCACTGCTGGATCAAAGAATGTGAAGTGGAGGAATCTGAATTGTTGCTGATGAATCATGGAAAAGAGGAAGTATGAAAGTGGAACTGTAGTACTCTCATATAGTTGGAAAAATACTGTTGCAAGTGTTTATGGAGTCATCGAAAAGTGTATAGACTTCACCCGCTACTAAATCCAATGGTACAATTCTAGTCATGCGAATGAATGTGTTGATGTCGAGCATGAAGAGCAGTCATTGTATTACCGACCATTGATGAATTTCATTAACCAATGTGAGGCAACTCATCATTGATGTCAATGAGTGCCAAGGTATCCGAGTACATCTTGTGAAGTGCGAATGAATGAGCTGATGTCGAGCCACTTGCAAGATCTGACGATCAAGGGACAGTTATGTGTTCCCATGATTGTCAACAAGAGAACTTGCCAGTAAGACATGCAAGCCTCCAGGTACTCCAAAGGAACTCTAGTCTATATCCCAGATAAGATGTTGAGGTCGATGGGGAAAGACTTGTTGAAAGGTGGGCCTCAAGGAATCCCACATCAGTCAACGTGAGTTGTACAAAATGATTGGTAGGACTATAGATGAAAAGATCTCAGTAGCAACAATATGTATGAAAAAGAAAGCAGAGTAATGCAGTTTTCAAAAAAAGGGACCGAATGGTTTTATTTGCAAGGCAAAATGAATGGAAAATAGGAAAGAGATGTATGTGACTCAGAAAGATAGGCGTGTGCAAAGTTATGAGGGATAAGGAAATGGAATAGTGGAATTCGACATGAATGACGAATAATCTTGAAGGAGAAAGGTAAATGATCATGTCATGGCATGATTGGTTTTCTGAAAGATGGCGGTGTAGCAACAAATGTCATGACATGTGCGATGAAAAATTTAGCTCCTTCAAGCTTTTCACAAGGATGATTTTCTAAGAGTTTTGTGATTCTTGAGAATCACTGTGACATGGAATGCGAGCGTCTTCATTCCTACAATCAAACTTGGTACTAATATTGCAATCAAATTTGTGAGATCATCATAAAGCAGAAAATGCAAGATGAAGTATGAATGCCACAAATTAAAGAGATAAAAAAAAGTGTGTTTTTGTACCTGTTGTCATTGTGTGCTTATTCCATTGTTGATTGCTTTCTAAAGTGACTCCAAGAAACCACTTAGCATAAAATTGTAAGGCGTAAAAACATTATCGCTTTCACGAATGATGAAAACATCCATTTGCAAATTTTTTTTTCAATGTTTTGATTTTTATAATTTGTTTTAATTTTTATAATTTTTTTTTTGTTTTTTTATGTTTCACCTACAATTTATTTTTATCATCATTATTATTATTATTATTATTATTTTGACCTATATATTTTTATAACAAAACAAATAAAAGAAAATCCATTTTTATTTATATATATATATATAATTTTATTATTATTATATAACAAACTAAAATAAAAAAAAAATTATTATTATAATTAAACAAAGAAACATAAAAGAAAATTATTATAATTTTTATTTTTTTTAGTTATAACAAAACAAAAATGGTTATTTCTTTATTTTTATTTTAGCTATATAAACAAAATACCAGAGCTCCGCAAATATATGGACAGGTAGCACAATTAACCCAAATAGAACTTAGACGGACTTAGTGTCCACATCGTGAAGTTTCATCCTCCCTGAGATCTGCAACGATAAGGTAGCTAGTTGGTTGATCTTCTAGCTGGCTGATCTCCAGTGTTTTCGTTAGAGCCTCTTCCAGATGCTTCCATCCTCATCCAATTGAAGAATGCAGTGGCCGCTTTCTCAGGAGGAGATCCAATTTTTAACTGGATTTGGTGTCTGGGAATAATTTTGCGCCTCCAGCACCTTTGGATGGAGAAAACCCCAGAAACTTCTGCAATTATATCTGATTCCCATCACGTGGTCCATTGTATCATTTCCACTGAGGCGGTGTGGCTTGTTTTCTGTATGAAAGGAAGCGGTGTGAATTCTCACATGCTACGGGGTAAGTCAAGTGCCACATGTGCTGCTTAAACTACGAATGTTGCTAAGTCAATTGAGAATCTGAAAGAATCTATTCCAAACAAACAGAGTGCCTACCCCGATCCAGGTGAGACATAGATCGATTAAATAACCAATCCCTCTGTTGCTGGTGGTTCAAGGTCATCAATCGAAATGGTTTCATCGACTGGATCAAGTCAATATGAATATTCTTATTGCCTCTGATTTCTGTCATTATTCACCGGTACTGGGTCAACATCTTATCCAGCATAGGTAGCGAGGGAATACTGAGTTTATTCTGCTGATGGTGATGTTGCGATGGATAGGTTTTTGATCGATATGAGGATAGACCAGGAGCATAGGATTCAAGAACATAACAACGTCTTTCTCTCTAGTGAACTTCCTGCGAGTGAGAAACAAGAGGGCAAGGCAGAGAAATGGATTATCGTTTCTCTTCCTTTCACGTTCAATATCCTTCTCGATTTTTTCTCGAATGGCATATTTGTAAGCCCGCTGACAAATTTCTATAATATCAGCTCCACTAAATCCTTGGGTATAACGGGCTAAAGCAGTCAGATCAGCGTCCTTCGAAACCGATGACTTTCTCAAGCAAGCTTTAAAAATTTGTAGGCATGAACTCTCATCGGGTAATGGTATGTAAATTAACTGGTCATGCTGACCAGGCCTTAGCAATGAAGGATTAATGATATCTGGCCTATTTTTTTTCCTCAATGATGAAAACAGTTTTCTTGGTTGTCATCCCATCCATCTCTATTAACAACTGAAATCAATATCGTCAAAGAACAAGACACATGGCATTGATTGTTGGGCTTCCCAAGTCCTCCTTTCTGTAGCAAGTCTCTGACCTTTCAAGTTGGCCTTCCAGTGTTAGTCAAGTGCATCTCATTATCACAAGTATCGTTGTCTCTCACTCGTGATAATATAGAAGGTCCTCATTGACTTCTTGTTGGCAAGTCTACTCTTATTAACTCTGACACATTTCTCTAAGAATATGACCTATAGTTTCACCTTGGGCCTATTTCCATTATTGATAGGTGACCTTGCACTCAGCAGATGAAAAACTATCATTGGTTTTTGACTGAGCGGTTTCCCTTGTGTTCAACATCAACAAAAATCATCACACATAGGGATACTATTCCTCATATTTTTTGGTAGTCTCTCTTATTGGATACTATTCACAGAGTCTCTATCGTTCTCTATTCCATTTGGTGCATGTTGGAGTCGTACCTCGGTGTGGTCCTTATAATATTTTCATCTGAGTTCTTCCAAATATTTGGCCTTGTACTACCCCTCATGCAGGATGATGAAGGATTCCTCAATGCCTTCCTTCCAACGAATATCTTCCTATAAAATTCAACACATCTTTCTCTGGGACAAATATATAGAGTTATATTTGGTACCTTGGAGATTGCATTCATCAGTGGCAGTTTCCCTCACTATTGAAAGTGGGAATACATCAATGTCCCATGATCAAAATTTTCTACTAGGTGTTCAACATCAGTTCATTTATTCACACTTCTTAGATTGTACCATGGTACCTTGATGCCCATTATCATCATTAGTGGGTCATCTCGTGTTAGTTAATGGTATACATCAATGACCGGTAATAAAACGGTGTCTCATTGTGTTCGACCCCAACACATTTATTCACATAGTGTAGACTCGTACCATTACGGATCATTTTGAAGACTTCGGGTAAAGTACAAGCATCACATATTTTTTGCTCCTACCCAACATATATTGTACCATCTAGAATAGAGTCGAGGTCACAAATATCGATCATATGGAGAGAAAAACAAAGTTCCTCCGGGCCATTCAAGGAAGATAGAGTGTAGCACTATGTGTTATACTGTCTGTTGGCACAGGGGCAAACCCAGGGTTCAACGCTCAAGAGCATACCAACAAAACCCTAACTACCGGCCCTTTCGGCAACACCTGTGAAGCAGATGAAGTCTCACCCAAGGTAGAGGTATGGGTGGTTATAGAACTCAGATGTCTGCAACCTTAGCTGGGACACATATCTGTGATTATGGCACTTAGCAATTATCTAGCAAGGTTTATCTATCAATATTCAACTCTTACAACACTTTGTAGATAGCACAGAGCATCGCAATGTATACTTAGATTCAAAAAGACTTAGCACTTAGATACATCAAGATAGATTAGATTCACCAGATCAAACACTAAGCATCTTATATATCATATCTAACATTCATTCCTATCTCAGAAGCACAAAGCATAACTAAATCTACTTAATCACATCAAGCACTTAGCCAAGAAGGAGATTAACCCATTAGGTCGAAGCACATAGAACAATACACAAATTTACCATGGTTCAACCCCACCCTGGGGCTACATCCACAAAGTATTCTTCTTTATATTATCTCAGTCAAGTGGTTATAGCACAAAGCTTCAATGACCCTTACTTTTCACAAGATAGAAGATCTGCGCAGCTCGCTAGATCCTTCTTCCTTGCACTTCAACAAAAAACTACAACAACTTGCACTAAGCTTTCCAATCTCCTTACAATCATGCACATAGCACTTGCAATATACATCTGATCACATAGATCCAGTTACTAGCACTAAGCCTTTAGCTATACATCACATAGATGTACTACCATCCCCTACTTACATTGTCTAAGTATCTGTTTATATATTACAAAATGGGCCTAAATGTGGGTGAACCCACGAGCTGACATCCCTTTCCCATTACATCAACCCAAAAACCCTAAACGGTCCCAAAAATAGGTTTTGCTTCCCTAATTTCCACTTCACTTTGCGCTCCATCTTTGACAAGTTGTAGAAGTCCCAAAAATGGTCAAATATGACCAAGCATTCTTCAAAACCTGGTCAAGGGCCAACGGGCCCCAAACACTCACCTGTGACTCGTCCCAAGTCACTCTGGTCTGATTAATTCCGCATCGAATTCCTCAATCTTGGCTCAAGCTGCTTCGACCTGTTGCAGTGCAACAACCTCTTGCTTAGTGAATTCCTGGATCACTTTGTCATTGAGCAGTCCTTCCAGGCATTTTTCTACAGTGATGACAACCTGTTCGAGTTCAGCTCCCTATATTTCAAGTTTAGCGAACAACTGGCATACCTTTTCTTGGATTGGCAGAAGTTGTTGGGAAACTTCCATCACTTTACTTTGAAACATATGTACCTATTGTTGGGATGTGCGTTGTTCTGCGAACCTCTTCATTATTTCGACTAGGGTCAAGGTCTTTATCTGTGCCTGTAGCATGTCTGTATGTTGCTTCGCTTCTTGGAGTTGTGCCTCTAATGTCTACAATTCTGGATTCTCTGTGAGGGTTTCATAAATTTGGGCGCTTCTAGCACCAGTTGCTTGCATTCCAGGGCAAAGGTTTTTAATCAGCCAGCTGTGCTTCAATCAGTGGCCTCTCTTAGATCTCTTATTTCTTGGGGGGTCTTGGGCATGGTGCGGAGCTCCAGATCTGTGATGCGTTATTAGAGTTTTTGGATTACTTCTTCTAGTTGGGTCACCTATTGTGGGAGACGGTCTTCCATCTTCACTTCTATGACCATCACAGAGTGAAGTTCTTTGTGAACCCTTTCCTATACTTCAAGTTAATCTGCTAGCAATTGTGCCTTTTCTTCGTCCCACTTCACTTTCAAGGAAATATTTTCCCGTTCTGCCTCACTCCATTGTTCTATAAGTGCTTTATGTGCTTGCATCAAAGCTTGGGTGGTGTGTGTTGTGTCTTCTTGAGCTCGTCGAAGGTGAGATTTGAATTGATCAACAATTTGGTGTAGATGAGTGGGCTCATCGCATGTTCCTGATGTTCCGTTTATCAATGGCACTATAAAAACTGCTCGGCTGGACTGGAGTGCCTACTGCACTTCTTGGAGTTCTCCCTTGATTCGTTTGAATATCTCCTCTTTCTTTGCTACCTGCTTTTCTACAAGCTCTAGTGAAACATCATTCAGCGCAACAATTAAGAAGTCGAAGTCATTCGGGGTAAGGGTAGTTTTAAGCGTGCTCTGGGTGGCCTTAGCTTTCTTTCGGGAGGAAGGTTTTGGTGGTGTAATATTTCTTTTCATAGAGGGATCCTCCTCCTCTCTAGGTGGAGTAACGTCGCCTCTGTTTTGCTCCATTTTTGTGTCACCTAGCTCGTCACCATCACCTCCTTGCGCAGGTGAGATCGAAGTAGTCTTCGTGGATGTGCTAGGGATATCTTCAACTTCATCATCCTTCTTAGTCTTCTTGGCCCAGGTGTATCTGACATATATTTAGGGCTTTCCTCATCGAACATGTCTGCAGGGTCCACTGACCATTCCCTGGTAATCTCCTCCAAGTCATATTCTGTCATCTTGTAGTAGGATTGGAGCAATTGTTTATACTCATCACCGCACGTTGTAATATAGGTGAAGTGGTGGTCTGCATTAAATTTCATCAAAGGTATAAACCTATGAAGTACATTTGGGGTGATGCACGGTGTAGACTGAATTGCATTCTTTAGTTGGTTTAAATAGGTGTGGAAGACAACATTGGACTGCCACTGCTTGTTCATGTCGCTCGAGTACCACAGCGTACAGAACTTCATGGCTAGTGGTTCGAAAGGTTCGATCTCCAGAAAAGTGGCTCCCTCTCGCAGTTCCCAAGCGATGAAAGCAATGAGTATGAGCAACCAACTAAAGTGGAACTCATACCCTTGGTCTTGCGCTCCTCTACAATCCATCTCTAATTGGTTTACAAGATACTGTGCCCAATTCATCTATAGTCCCTCGGTGCACTTCCCTGTGAGGTCAACTACAAAGCCAGTCACCTGTGTTGGTATGTTATTATGAACTAACTTGCTAGCGATTAACTGACAGGAAAGGTGCACTGTGCCACTCTGGATGGAGGCTACCTTGTAGCCTCACGTACCCTTCTCTACATTGCCATAAGTTTCTTTTATCCGTTGTGTTAGTGCTCGGTTTGAGGTCTTTCCTAGGAAAAAGTCATGTGGGTCAAGGCCTTGCATGCTAAGCCTTGTGATCCGATTGATCAGAATCAAATCCACAGTGATGCAGCGGTCCAACCATAAGTATCCATCGTGGTAGCAAGACAGCAGCAACTTGACACATGCATTGACTTTTTGGTGTCTTCCGAAGTGAGGGATCTTCATTACGTTGAGTAGTGTGGACTGCGCAAGGTTCTGGGTCCAGGACTGCGGGATAATCTTAGGATTTTTGCCTTTGGTCTTAGTTAAGTACTTATGTAGAGCTAACATGTTGTAGGTTTTGTGATCTCCAAGGTTAAAATCATTCAATTTCAGTGCTGCGAGCTTATCCTGGTCATCACGTACTGCATGCACCCCTTTCGGAAGATACACCATGATAAAGGTGTGCTCAAATTCTCTGGGTACAATGTCACGGTTAATATTTCCACTCAAAGGTGGTATGTAAATTGGCAGAGTGTGTGGGATCATCTTGGCATTTGCAATATTATCTCTGTGCTTTGTTCTTGTCTCGGTCGTGGTTCTGGAAGGTCCTGCTCCGCGAGCAGTGGAGGGAGAAGCTTGGAATCCTCCTATTGATGATGCTTGCATGCCTACAGACATCCTTCTTTCTGACATGAATCTCTCAGCCATTAAGTAAATCAAAACTTCTTCAACTACTTTCTCAACAGCGTTGAGCTCGTTCGTCATACAAGCTTGGGTCCACTAGCTCAGGTGTGAAAATGAATTTAGAGACTACGATGAATAGTATGGGAACAAGGAAATGATCACAGGGTGAAGTAATCTCAAGTTTCGGGCTCAAATTCTCATTTAGCAAAAGTATTTTCGATGCGTGGTGTGACGAACTAAGTAGGGAAACTTAGCAATGGTCGGCTTGCAATGGATAAGAGGTTGCATTAACTAATGTTCTGTCCATATGGTGTGGCCTAATGGTCTAGTGGTGATCCATAAAGGCATTTCAACCCGTTCAGAGTAGAAGTTGAACGGTTATATTAGCTTCCAACGACTATATTTATGTGCCATGACGAAGTTCCATAGGTCGTTGTTCTGATATCCCAGCGACGCTCGATTCCTGTGATTTTTCCTTCTACGAAATTTCCTCTGAAGTCTTCTGTAACTTTCCAATTTTGGCCCTCTTCTTACTTAGCTTCCTATCCTTTTTTCCAGTAAGCTTTGTCTCGGTCAACCTTTTTCTATTCTGATTCTTATCTTCTCTTGACATAGTCACTTTGTGCTGCTTAGGTTCTTTCTTCAGATCGAAAGGTAATACTCCTTCATCATATGGATTAGGTATTTTGGTTTTCTATGGTTCCTCTAATGCTCTTATAACTTCGATACCCAAGTCCCTGGTGTTCAATGGCTTAGGTATGTCCTCTTTTTCTTTCATCAAGTAGGAGATCCTTCTAGACATAAATTCCATGAGTTCTTGCTTCTTTTTTTCTAGAGCGTCCTTTTCTTTTGTTCTCCAGATCTGGTCTTTTTCAATCCAGATCTTGCCTAACAAAGCTGGAAATGGGGCGTGGTCCTCAATAAATTTAATAACTTTGAATTCTTCCTATGTCGAAGTTCCATGGGTACTCATAGCTATCTGGGTAATTCTGCAAAATAGGGTTACCATTTTTCCTTTAAATAATCCGATGGTGCCTAGTGAGGGGACCATAGCAGGACTTCATAGGGTTTCCCAAGTGCTTTCTGTCATAATTTTCATTGGTTTTCCCTCATCCAGAGCACAATCAATGTCGAAGTCTCCTATTCTTACTTCGATTTTCTCCTTTTATTTGAATATCTCTGACAAACTAACATCCTTATGGTCATCTAGGGTTTCTTTTAATTTTAGTAACATGATCTCTGATTCTTTCCGGGGTTCTTCTATAATTTTAGTCTCTTGATCTCCTTCAGATTTTGCTTGTTCCATATTCAGCTTTTCAAGTCTAGCAATCATTCTAGGGAAATCTAATACTTCATGGTCCATATCTCTACAACAGAGTCAATTAGGGTTTCTCCCAGGGAATTCCTTAGCAAGATGTCTCGGTCATCTGCAATTGTAGCAAAGATTTAATCCTCTCTTTCTTTTAAATGACCCCCAACCTCTTCTGCACCGCGTGCTAGGATCATAAGGGCTAGCCTACAAAAGTTTCTTTCTATGGTCTTGCATCCATTGGTTAGTCCAAAAACTCTTTCTATGCATAGGTATAACATATCTTTCACTATTTCTATTCATATCAAAATTTATTTTATCTAAAAATGCTCTAGTTTTTAAGCTGAGACAATCAAGCATACCTAAATCCATACATTAGCAGTAAAATTTTTCACTTATTTGCTTCCACGGGCACAAATCTTTTAGATCTAAAGCTTGAACTATTCTTACCTTTACAAGAGGCTAGAGCTTACAGATCTTACCTCTTTTCTATAGAAATTTATTTCTTAGGGAACAAGTGTTTAGATCTCACTTATTTTCTTCAATATCAACCTATTTTCTTGCAGATCTGACCTCTTTCCTTCAGATCTAACCTTTCTTTCTCGGCACAAATCTTTGCAGGTCAAGTAGAATACTGCGCACTAGGGAAACAAATCTATGCATAGAGATTATTTCTAACAAAGATTTTTCTTCTTTAGTTCCCATCAATCACAGTTTCAGGTCCTAGCAATGGAACCATTTGTTAGCATAAGGCCAAACCCAGGGTTCAATGCTCAAGAGCGCACCAACAAAACCCTAACTACTGGCCATTTCGAAAACACCTGTGAAGCAGATGAAGTCTCACCCGAGGTAGAGGCAGGGGTGGTTGCAGGACTTAGATGTTTGCAACCTTAGCTGGGACACAGATCTGTGATTATGGCACTTAGAAATTATCTAGCAAGATTTATCTATCAATATTCAACTCTTATAGCACTTCGCAGATAGCACAGAGCATCGCAGTGTATACTTAGATTCAAAAAGGCTTAGCACTTAGATACAACAAGATAGATTGGATCCACCAGATCAGACACTAATCATATTATATATCAGATCTAACATTCATTCTTATCTCAGAAGCACAAAGCATAACTAAATCTACTTAATCACATCAAGCACTTAGCCAAGAAGGAGATAAACCCATTAGGTAGAAGCACAGAGCACAATACACAAAGTTACAGTGGTTCACCCCCACCCTGGGGCTATGTCCATAAAGCCTTCTTGTTTATATTATCATGGTCAAGTGGTTATAGAACAGAGCTTCAATGACCCTTACTTCGCATAGGACAGAAGATCTGCGTAGCTCGCTAGATCCTTCTTCCTTGCACTTCAGCACAAAACTACAACAACTTGCACTGAGCTTTCCAATCTTCTTACAATCATGCACAGAGCACTTGCAATATACATCCGATCACACAGATCCAATTACTAGCATTAAGCTTTTAGCTATACATCACATAGATGTACTACCATCCCTTACTTACATTGCCTAAGTATCTATTTATAGATTACAAAATGGGCCTAAACTTGGGTGAACCCACGGGCCGACATCCCTTTCCCGTTACATCAGCCCAAAAACCCTAAAGGGTCCCAAAAATAGGTTTTGCTTCCCTAATTTCCGCTTCACATTACGCTCCATCTTTGACAAGCTGTCGAAGTCCCAAAAATGGTCAACTATGACCAAGTATTCTTCAAAACCTGGTCAAGGGCCAACACTGTGGTCGCAAGGACTAGTTCCATGAGAAAATGGCTGACAAAAATATGAAGAGAATTCGATCTTGTTAGTGATCGAATGGTAAGAGAGAATATATATCGATCTTGAACAACCCCTTGTGGTTTTAGAGCACCCTAAGATGAATAGAGGCATAACTATGGGAAGAGAACGAGAGGTGAATCTGAATAAATCAGTTAGACTGAAAGTATAGGGCTATGTAGAAGGAGTTGGACCAAAGAAGAGTTCCTTGCCTCCTTCCTAGTTTTTTATTGTATCTCTCTGGTACGAGAGATTCATTTACTAATGCAGAAAGAAATTGGAGATGTTGAGAAGGACAGTTTCCAATGATGGACAAATTCAAGTAGAGGAATTCTATATTGTTGATTATTTGGGTTGGTTTTCGTTTATGTCAACCCTTGAAGAAAGTCCGATAGTGAATTCTTGTAGCACAAAGGTTTGGGTAATACTAATGGTATGTTTTCTTTATGTATAATGGTATGTTTTTTGATATATTTGCAGGTAATACTATTCTATATGGATAGTAGATGTCATTCCATTTTCGGTGGTATGTGGAACATCACATAACGCCTCACGGTTTGAGAGTTATGGCCTTACGAAGTTGAAGGACCCTCATATGATTGGCTTGAAACCCCAAAAGGTCAAATAAGTCAAAGTGATTTCAAAGAAGAAATTATTTAAATAATAAAGTGAAGTGACAAAGTCAAAGAGGATTATTTAAATAATAAAGTGAAGTGACAAAGTCAAAGAGGATTATTTAAATAATAAAGTAAAGTGACAAAGTCCAAGAGGATTATTTAAATAATAAAGTGAAGTGACAAAATCAAAGAGGATTATTTAAATAAGAAAGTGAAGTGACAAAGTCAATGAGGATTATTTAAATAATAAAGTAAATGGAGAACTTTCTAATTATAGAAAGTGGTTATAATAAGGTTAACCCTAAAATTAGGAAAATGGATTAAGTGGTCAAGTGGTTATTGGATACATGGAAAAGTGGCAATTTGGACAAGTGGTGGGGCACTCTCTACACGTTCGCTCTCTAGAATAATCCAGAATTCAACAAGGTATGCTATTTTTTCTATGACTCCTTTTCTGAGAGGTTCCAAGTAGTGACATCTGGAGGAATTGCGTAAAACACACTGAAAAACATTGTGTATTATTTTCATATATTTATTCATTACAGGTACATAGTTATGATTATTTCAATTTAGGGTTGTTGACTAATCCAAAACTAGTCATGTGAGACTAAAGTAAAGTTTGGTGAAAATGCTAGTCTCTTGTTGTTAAAGTTAAGGAAGGTTTGCAAGTTGAGGTACAGGTTGGTGCATGGTTGATGCACTTGTTTATGGTACAAGTTTGTTTATAGGTTGTTTGGTACAGATTGGTGCATGGTTGATGCACTTTTTTATGGTACAGGTTGAGGTACAGGTTGATACATGGTTCAGGATATTGGTACAAGTTTTTTGGTGCAGGTTTATTGGTACATGTTTACAACAGTATATCTCACAGTGATAGTGTGATAGTGGTTACATCATTCTACTTATACATCAAGGTGGTTGGACGGGGCAAGGACAGGTGGTTGTAGCCACCTTCTGATTATAGTCGGATAACATTGGGGGTTGTAGCCTCCTTCTGGGTGTAGCCAGAGAATTAGGGAGTTGGATATTTCCTCATATTGTAGCCTAAGAAACTAGGGGGTTGAAGCCTCCTTCTAATTGCAGCTGGAAAACAAAGGAAGTTGGTACTTCCAATGAATGTAATTCTTCAAGACACACAAGAAAAAGAATTATGTGGTTTTCTTCCTCTTTGGGTTTCCACGTAAAAACACTAGTGTACTGTGTATGTGTATTATTATTCATTTGTTCATTGTTTATTTACTCTGCAAATATTGGATGATAATGCTACTTGCATTATATGGTTAAAAAGGATTAGATTTATCTATTACTGATTCACCCCCCCTCCCAGTAATCTAGCAAGTGGAATCAGAGCATGTTCCTTCAGAAATCAGTTTAACCACTAAAAGGTAGATCATGGAGAGAAACAACATGTATAAAAATGGAAGACCACAGTTTCATGGACAGAAGTATGTCTTTTGGAGCATAAGGATGAAGACATATATATAGGCACAGGGATTTGAAATTTGGAAATCAATTGTAGATGGATACACATCACCACTAGTTTCGCCGACAAATGACAAAGCTATGAAACTCGGTCAAAATAATTCCAAAGCCACAAATGCACTTCTGAATGGTATTAGAGAATCAGTATTCACCAAAGTTTCACATTGTAAATCCACTAAGGATATTTGGGACAAACTTCGAAATATTTATGAAGGAGATTCAAAAGTCAAAGAAGAAAAGGTTCAAACTTACAGAGGTCAGTTCGAAGAACTAAAGATGAAGGAAGATGAGAACATTGCATCTTACTTTTTACGAGTCTATAAAACAGTAAATGCAATATTGGGATTCAGAGAAGAAATCAAAGAATCTGTAATTGTTCAAAAGGTACTAAGATCTCTTCCTATGAGATTTGATCCTAAGATATCATCACTAGAAGAAAGAGTAGATCTAAACTCAATAAGAATGGATGAACTACATGGAATATTCATAGCCTATGAAATGAGAACTGAACAGGAAAATCCAGATATAAAAGAAGCATCCTTCAAAGCATCCAAAAGGTCAAAGAAAAATGGAAAGAAAAAAGAAAAATAACATACCAGCAGCAATGATGTCTCAGAAGATGATGAAGAAGCGGTCAACTTTGTCAGAAGATTGAACAAGGGAACTAACAGGAGGTATAGAGGTAAGCTTCCTTTGATTTGTTTTAATTGTGATGGTATTGGTCATTTTTCTAACAAATGTCCTCATAAGAAAAAGAGAAATGATGAAGGTTACTCAAATAGAAAACAAACATTTAAAGGAAAAAGAACCACAAATAAAGTTTTAAAGAAAAGATTATGCACCAAAGAAGACATCTCATTATCATATGAAGATGAAGTCAATGATAGTGAGACAAAAAGAGGTATATTCATGGAAGTAGAAGAATCTGATAAGGAAAACTCCAAAGAAGAATATGAAGAAGTCTATTATGAGTATGAAGAGGAAGAAGTTGACTATTGAGAAAAATTGTTGTGTGCCATAGAAGTTATCAGAAGAGAAAAGAAGAAAAACAAGAAACTACAAGCGGAACTAGACAAGAAAAAAGACAATCAGGAAATAGAACAAATGATCACAAATTTGAAGGTTCAAATTGAAGAAGATAAAATAATTAAATAAGCATTCAAATAACATCTAGAAGGAAGAGACAGGATCATTGGAAATTTGGAAGCAGAAATTGTCACATTAAGAAAGGATCTTCAAAAGAAAAATATGCAAAACAACTCAAAAGTTTTGAATGACATTATCAACAGTCAAAAACCTCATCATGACAAGTTCGAACATGGATATAATCAGACAGAAAAGGGATCAAGCTCCAAAACAAAAGAACAAGAAACATATCCAAAAAGCTATGCAGAAACAATCAAAGGGGATAGGAAGGTCTACAAAGAAAATTACAGGGACACTCCTTCACCAAGAAGATTCATATTTCAGAATCAACGACTGACAAAAACAGATAGGCCTTAGGAAGAATAAGGATTCATAAGAGTACCTCCTTTCAGAAGATATTCAACTCCCAGGTATCAAACTATTTTTTTTGGTTTATGTTATGCATAGAATAATTTTGGACATAAAGCTATGAATTCCAGAGCTAACAATAGGAACATAAACAACTTTGAAAGTCATACACAAAAGGGTTATCCAAGAAGGCCTAGTGAAACAAAGAGAAGAAGTTACAACAAGTTTGAATCTTTGAGCATTGAAGTGGAATGATACAAATGTAACAACTTTGGACACATGGCCAAAGATTGCAGAATGAAAGTCCATCCTAGAGAACCACAACAAAACAACAAAATTCATAGATAGGAACCTCAGAAAAGAACATGGATAAGAAAGCAGAATCAATATAGCAATGAAGAATGCACACTCACTCTACAAGATAAGTAGAATAAACGTGGTTTTTATGTTGACAGTGGTTGTTCAAAACACATGACAGGTGATAGAGATGGGTTTCTTACATTAAGAAAGGAAAGAGATGGATCGGTCTCCTTCGGAAATGATGATTCAGTTAAAATCATTGGAAAAGGCACAACCATAATTGGGAACAAGAATACCAAGGAAGAAAATGTTCTACTAGTAGAAGATATGAAACATAATCTTCTAAGTGTGAGTCAAATGTGTGACCAAGGTCATAAGGTTACTTTCGATTCACAAAAGTGAGAGATAAGAAAAGAAGGTTTAGGAAAATTGATTGCAACAGCTGCAAGAACTTCCAGCAACATATATGTATTAAGTGAAATTGGAAATGAAAAGTGTTTCCTAAGAAAGGAAGATGAAATTTGGTTATGGAATAGAATAATGGGTCACATACATTTGTATAACCTTGTCAAAGTCATCAAAAGGGAAGCAGTTATAGAAATTCCCTAGATCACGAAACCAACCAACACTTTATGCAATCATTGTCTACAAGGAAAGAAAACAAATACCAAGTTTAAATCAAAAGAATATTCAACAACAAGACCACTAGAAATTGTGCATACTGATCTAGTTGGACCAACTACAACAAAGGGTTTAAAAGGTGAGAAATACTTTATGTTATTATTTGATGATTATACAAGAATGACTGCAGTTTTCTTTCTCAGGAACAAGTCAGAAGATTTTGAAAACTTCAAGGTCTACAAGGAAATGGTTGAAAATGAAATGGATTCAAAAATAAAATGCTTGAGATCTAATAATGGAGGAGAGTTCACTTCAAAGTAATTTATGGAAAACTGCAACAAGCATGGAATAAAAAGGCAATTCTTCATTGCTAGGGCACCTCAACATAATGGATTCGCTGAAATAAAGAACAGGACAATACAGGAAATGGATCGAACAATGCTAATGGATTCCAAATTGATAGATATCTTTTGGACACAGGTAGTAAATACAACAATTCACATTCACAACAGAGTAATGATCAGAAACAACACTGACAAAACTCCCTACGAGCTATGGAAAGGAAGACCAGAAAATGTGAAGCACTTCAGAGTTTTTGGAAGCAAATGCTACATCAAAAGAGAAGATGGTAGAATGGGAAAGTTCGACTCTCATGTGCAAAAAGAAGTACTTGTTGGTTACTCAAGTACAAGGAAATCATACAAGTGTTACAACTTGAGATTGAACAAAGTTGTGGAAAGCATCAACATAACAATTGATGAAATAGGTAGAAAATAATTAAAGGAAGAAGAAAATGAATCAATGGAACAACTTTACGAAGAAGAAGTAGAAGGGGAAGATGAAGAGGATCCGACAGAAGTAGAAGAGAAAATTAAACAAGTGCCTCCAAAGACACCTAGAAGACAAGTACAAAAGAATCATCCTTCAGATCAGATTATCGGAAACAAAGATGTAGGAGTTGAGACTACAAGAAGAATCCATTCATTAGAAAAAACACACCTATCACTCTCATCTATGATTGAACCAACTTGTTTTGAAGAGGCTAGCAAGGATGAATTTTGTAATAAGGCCATGGATGAAGAATTGGATCAAATAGAGAAAAATGACACTTGGAAATTGGTTCCAAGACCAAAGGGTAAGAATGTCATTGACACAATGTGGGTATGCAGGAATAAATTGAATGAATATGGATAGGTTACAAGGAACAAAGCTATATTGGTATGTAAAGGATATGCACAGGTTGAAGGAATCGACTTTGAAGAGACATTTGCCCCATTTGCTAGAATGGAAACAATATGATTTATTTTAGCGTATGCATGCTCCAAAAATATTAAAGTGTATCATATGGACGTAAAATCATCTTTTATGAATGGGGAACTTGAAGAAGAAGTCTACATTGAACAACGAGAAGGATTTTAGTTGTCATAGAATGCAGATATGTGTGTAAATTAAAGGTCTTGTATGGTCTAAAACAGGCTCCTAGAGCATGGTACTCTAGAATGGATAAATATATACAACATGGAGGGTTCAGAAAAGGAAGTGCAAACAACAACCTATACATCAAGATACATCAAAGCAACCAAGGAATTTTTATTTCTCAAACCAAGTATATCATAGAAATGTTAAAGAGGTTCAGAATGAAACATTGCAAACTAGTTATCACTCCCATGCAAACCAATTGCAAGTTGAGAAAAGATGATGATTCAAAGTATACAGATCAAAGGAAATAGAAGTCAATGATTGGTAGACTACTATATGTGACAACATCTAGACCAGATGTAATGCAGGTAGTTGGACAGGTGGCATGATTTCAAGTAGCACCAAAGGAATCACATGTATTAGCAGTGAAGAGGATTTTCAGATATCTCAAAGGAACAAAAGAGTTTGGATTATGGTATCCAAAAGGAAAGGATATATCACTTATTGCCTACACATATGCAGATTGGGTAGGTTGCATTGATGACCGATGAAGCACCAGTGGAGAAATGATCTACTTGGGTGAGTGTTTAGTATCGTCGCTAAGAAAGAAACAATAATCAATATCTTTATCTACAACCGAGGCTGAGTATATTGCAACAACA
This sequence comes from Picea sitchensis, assembly GCA_010110895.2. NCBI lineage: Eukaryota > Viridiplantae > Streptophyta > Pinopsida > Pinales > Pinaceae > Picea > Picea sitchensis. Next base: position 1,045,317 of record SNQJ01S0000942.1, read on the forward strand.
TCATGTTGTACACAGGTTCTATGGATGAAACAAAATATGATAGATATATAGGTTGATTATGATGAGTCTATTCCAATCTATTGTGATAATAAAAGCACCATCAGTATCTCAAAGAACCCGATGATGCACTCCAATACGAAGCACATTCCAATCAAGTATCACTTTCTACGAGAACAGGTTGCAGAAAAGAACATCAGAGTTGAATAGGTGGGCACAAAATAACAAGTGGCATACATCTTTACAAAACCGCTTCCACGGGAAGCCTTTGAGTATCTTCACCACAGACTTGGAGTTATTTGTACTCCAAAATGAATGCTTTTGAATGCTTATCTTATGTCTTATATGTACATGAGGAAGCACCATAAATAGGACAGTTCAAGTTAGGAGATCAAATGAGTTAGATAGGGGGAGTAGCCCCTAATGGAAAGATACATTTTCCATTGATGACAAAGGGGGATATATTTATCAGGTGTAGAGGACAGAGGCATGGTTCTAGGGGAAGCGTTGTTCATAGGTATGCAGGCATGGTTCCAGGGGGAGCATGAGTGTTGCCATCAATGCAAAAGGGGGAGATTGTTGATTAATTGGGTTGGTTGTCATTGATGTTAACCCTTGAAGAAATTTGGGTAGTGAATTCTGGTAGCACAAAGGTTTGGGTAATGGACCCAAGTTTGTATTATGTATAATGGTATGAGTTTTGATATATTTTTAGGTAATACTATTATATATGGATAGTACATGTCATTCCATTTCTAGTGGTATGTGTAATGTCACATAACTCCTCACGGTTTGAGATTTATGGCCTTACGAAGTTGAAGGACCCTCATATGATTGGCTTGAAACCCCAAAAGGTCAAAGAAGTCAAAGTGCTTGCAAAGAAGAAATTATTTAAATAATAAAGTGAAGTGACAAAGTCAAAGAGGATTATTTAAATAATAAATTGAAGTGACAAAGTCAAGGCGTATTATTTAAATAATAAAGTGAAGTGACAAATTCAAGTAGGATTATTTAAATAATAAAGTAAATGGAGAACTTTCTGATTATGGAAAGTGGTTATAAGAGGTTTAACCCTAAAATGAGGAAAATGGGTTAAGTGGTCAAGTGGCTATTGGATACATGGACAAGTGGAAATTTGGAAAAATTTGGACATATGTGACTATGTGGACAAAGTGGTTATGTGGACAAAGTGGCCTAGAAGATGCTTCTAACGAAGCTACTTGGAGAGTATAAATAAGAGGCAAGGCTCTCTCATTTCAATCACACTTGAGAATATTGAATATCTACAGGTGATTGAGGTAACCAAAGTATATCTAAGTGGAATTTCAGAGGGAAGGTGAAGTAAATAAGGGAGAAATTCAAGGGAGGGTAAATTATTTTGATGATGCTTTGTAAGATATGTTATTTACAGGTCATCTCACCATTTTTGCAATAACTTTATTTCTAGAATGATTTAGACCATTGAATTGGGAGGTGATTGAAAAACATATCCAATTAGTTGTGGTGTGAATTTCATCTTCTGAGTCATGGTAGTTTTGGATTTACAATCCGTGAAAAATAGGGTTTGTGGCTAGTCCTGAAACTAGTCTAAAACAGGTGTTTCGGGTAAAAACGTCATAAATTATTCATAAAAGATACAAATTCAGTAAGACCAAATGTGTTGATTAGCATACAGTCTATGGTATTCTATGTAAAATTTTCATATCCATACAAAAAATATTCCATGCAGGGAACGCTCTACAATTTCTCTCTCTAGAATAAGCTAGAATTCAACGAGGTATGTCATTTTTTCTATAACGCCTTTTCTGAGAGGTTCCAAGTAGTGAAACTTGGAGGAATTGCATAAAACACACTAAAGAACATTGTGTACTATTTTCAGATCTTTATTCATTACAGGTACATAGTTATGATTATGTCAAGTTAGTGTTGTTGACTAATCCAAAACTAGTCATGTGAGACTAAAGTAAAATTTGATGAAAATGCTAGTCTCTTGTTGTTAAAGTTAAGAAAGGTTTGCATGTTGAAGTACAAGTTTGTGCATGGTTGATGCACTTGTTTATGGTTCAAGTTGATAACAGGTTGTTTCATACAGGTTGGTTCATGGTTGATGCACTTGTTTATGATACAGGTTGATTACAAGTTGAGGTACAGGTTGATGCATGGTTGATACATGGTTTAGGTTATTAGTACAGGTTGTTTGGTGCAGGTTTATTGGTACGGGTTTACAACAGTATATCTCACAGTGACAGTGTGACAGTGGTTCCATAATTCTACTTATACATCAGGGCAGTTGGACGAGGAAAGGGCAGGTTGTTGTAGCCACCTTCCGGTTGTAGTTGAAGAACATAGGGGGTTGTAGCCTCCTTCTGGGTACAGCCAGAGAATTTGGGTGTTGGAGATTCCCTCAGGTTGTAGCTTGAGAAACTAGGGAGTTGGATCTTCCTTCCAGTTGCAGCTAGAAAACAAAGGAATTTGGTGCTTCCAATAAATGTAATTCTTCAAGACATATAAGAAAAAGAATTATGTGGTTTTCTCCCACTTTGGGTTTCCACGTAAAAACACTGGTGTACTGTGTATGTGTATGCTTGTTCATTTCTTCATTTTTTATTTACTCTACAAATATTGGATGATAATGCTACTTTCATTATATGGTTAAAAAGGATTAGATTTCTCTATTACTAATTCACCCCCCCTCTCAGTAATCCAACATATACCAGTCAAGGATGGGTTATAATCCTTGAAAGAAAATACAAGAGTAAAGAGTACCATGGGTACAATGACCAATTCAGGAAGATTGGGAATAAAGGTTCTCATAGTTAGTACATTGCATGGAATGCATTGAGGAAATGCATGTTTTCATAAGAGGGAAGACAATTGATTTCCCATTAAGGAAGGAGGATCTTCCATTACTCTACTTGATTTATAGATGTATTAAAGAAAAGATAAAAAAAAATTGGGTGGCCATGAGTGTTGGCACCCTAGTTAATAATGAAGGAAGAATGCTTGGGTGCATTCAAGGGGAAATTTAAGTTTCATATGCGTTGATTTGGAATCATGATCAGCCTGTAGTAGGAATTACAGTCCTGCTGCAATAATGAACGAGAAGGAATAAGCCATATGGTGAAGAGGTTGGTTAAACTCCAACACACCATGGTAGAGTGTGTGTAACTAGGTGTGGAAACTTGAAAATCAATGCAAGGGTGCATTGGGTATGAATGTGGCCATGAACATTGGCACATTGAATAAATTCATTTGATATTTGAATTGTATTTGGAAAATTTAGTGTGTTGAAAGGGTCCTTGAATAAATAATAATATTTCATTTTTTCTTTGTACCCTTGAATAGATGAAAATGACTTGGACCATTAGTATGCATCATTTGAAAAATAGAATGTGCATGAAAACTAATAATTTGTATGGTTGAGGAATGTTGAATTTGCAGGAAAAAAAAAATAGTCTTGGATATGGCAATGTTGTAAGCCCATAAGGAAGACCAATTGCATGCTGAGATAAGATACTATGGGAAGGAAAGTCCCATACTTGTGAATCTATTTCCTGTGCAGAACAAATCTGAAAATAAATGGGGAATGTAGAAATCTGTGGGTGACAGAATTACAAGAAAATTCTGAATTTGAAATTGATGATAATTTATCATAATTGGTGACATGAAAATTATCTATCTAGGGAGGAAATATGAAGGTTGTAAAGATGGAAAGCGTGAAAGATACTATTGTTGAGACATGAGAACCTTGTGGTAATCCATTATCGCCATAGAATATGTTGTGTTGTGGTAACACAAGCCAAAGGGATGCCTCGATAGAGAAAGTCTGAGGGACGCCTCAACTGTAAGGCTCAATAAAGTCTCTATAACTCTTCTTGTGCGAGAAATACTTAGCAAGGAAAGATGGATCACCCGAAGAACTATATAGCAGAGAAGGCAATGCCTGAGCCTAGGCCTAGAGGGTGAGTGACCGCAAGGAAGAGGATACTTTGATAATCCTAGTAAACTATTGATTGGGATCATGCACACAATGGGTATGTACAGGAAAAACAAAGAGCTCGGATATAAGTATTGTGCTATATTATGAAAATTTACCTCTTGAATTTTGAACAACATTAATATGTTTTTCATGAAATTGTGATTAGTGTGTTTGTTGTCCAAGAATTAGTGAAGACAAGTGGAGAAAGCCAAGAGTCTAAAAAAGGACCTGACTAAGAAAGAAGGTCAATACCTCTAAAGCAGCTGAGTGAGAAAGGCATGATAGGTGTTACTGAGAAAGAACACCGAGGACATTGTTCCTTTTTAAGTGGGAGGGGATTGCAACACCCCCATTTCACGTAGCTTGTAATTAATCATTAATTAGGATTACCATGTTGCAGCATGGGAACAATGTAAATGTATTATTTCTTGAATTTCCAATAACTGACTGTGGGGGTGAAGCCTCGAAGTAATAGCCATGATATCACTAGAGGAAAGAATGAGGAAACTATGGAGAGGGTTCATTAGTTCAAATGACCCAAATTCCATTTTATGAGATAATAAGCCTCATTCGGATCCCAAGGAGAGGAAACAATTAATGAAGGAAGGGCTGGTGGTTGGATAATAAACCACCCCTATGAATGGAAGCATGGCCTGACTGAATAATGTCATCCTGAAGTACCATAGGGTTTGGTAGACCAGTTTGACCCGAGTTTCCTTCTGACAAAAGGAACATGACATGTCGATAACCTTCCCAAGGAGGAGAAAGGTGTGGATAGATATACCAGAGAGGAAAGACAAGAAGCGACACACAAAAAAGGAGGCATGCACGCGAGGCTCTGCGGAGAGCAGGAGAGACACTGGACATGAGCGCATGCACAGAGGGGAATGTGATCCGAGAAAGAGAATGCAAGTTTGATGTTGAAAAATTATCTGATAAACCTTGCAGAGACTGTGATAGAGAAAGAATTATCTAAGAGATTTGTAGAAATTTCCCTGGTGATATCATGGCTTGGCACGGGGGTGCCTAGAGCACTAAGAATGAATTCCTTTGATCCTATGGTTGGGTGGAGAGGTGAACACCCACAATCAGTCAGCTGGTGATCAACTGTAATAGATAAGTATTTTCATGCTTTGTGTGGTAAAATGGGTGTGATGATTGAATGTCTATGTTTATGGTTAAGTTTTGCAGTGTTTGAACAATTGTTAGAAAGGCTCATTTGCTTATGTAAATTGATATATTTACATGGCCTTCTACTTATCTTAGACTGACTTCTAGAGAGTTATGGAATTTGAATCTGTAGGAGAGTTGGGGTAGGATTAACTAAAACGTCTAAGTCTTGCCAATCTATTGAGTTACCTTAGCAGGAATACCAAGTTCAAATCTGTGGGAAAAAGGGAATTTCCTTTAGACTATCCACCCATTTGACCAAGGGCGCATGCCCATGTCCTTAACCCATTTTATTCTAAAAGGATTAGATCTTAGCCCATAAGAATTTCCAAAGGACCCATATGACCAGGATCTAGGAACCCTGTGCTAGTCCGAAAGGAGCTAGCCCTTTTGGCTTTGGAATTTCAGAACTTATGACTCTGCAGTCCTCGAAAATAGCTGGAGTCATGAATAGATGAGGGTCATAGATCTAGGGATCCAGTGGAGACCTCCCTCAACCATTAGATCAGACTTAGTAAGGGTAGTGTTAAGTTCTTCGACGAAGTTCCACTTCAGGAGAATAGAAGTGGTCTAGCATCGAAACTCCTGAATGACGAAGTCGTGAAGTTAATCAGGACCATTGAAAGTGAAGGGACACATGTCCACAGATCAACGACTATCTGGAAGTTTGAGTATTCAATGGTATAGGGATGTGTGAGTTTCCTTGGATATCTACAAGTTGGAGTAAATCCTAGGTGTGAATGTTAGGTACACGTGGCGATAGATCGGGCGTGGTCCAAAGAGGAAGCTGGAAGATACATGCCGAAACTCCCAAATTTTGACCTTCTGAAGTGGCATGGACTGTCAATCCTTGGATTTTTTGGGATCCCTCTCATCCGTCGATCTAAGGAACCCCCCCTTGACTGCCCATCCAACCGGGAATGCATCGTGGAGTGACACATGGTTTCTACTTATCCCATGTCAAATGTTCTCCATTGAACTAGAGTCGTTGGATGAGAGGCTACGTGGAAAGAGATCCTATAGTCTGAAGACTTGGTACACTGGAGGAAATTGGCCGAGAGTTTTCAAGGTGTGAAAAATACCAAAGTCGCGAACGGTGAAGTGAATCTCCATCGTTTATAGGTAGAGGAAACATGGCGCTAGATCTGAGAGTTTAGAGACTTAGCTCTTTGGTGGATTTGAAAAATGAGGAGTTGGTAAGCTCTGAAGCCCAGAGCTGCGAAGTAATGGGAACAATGGATCTACGGATCTATGTGGACAAATCTCAACCATGATATTTGAAAGAAGTGAGGAGATTGTATGTCGGGGGCTGACGTGGCTCACTGATGTCATCTCGGGTGACGTGGATCCACAACTAAGGTTCCACATGTCACCCAGATATGGCCGATTTACAGACCCCTTATTCCTATTAGAGCATGACATGTGTCACCCCCTAATGAGGACACGTTTCAACCCTGGCCCTCACCTCGTGTCAGCTTTTGGTTCGTGCCTGCCTGGGAAATGTGGTTGGTGATGTGTCCGAGATTCCAGGAGTCTCGATAACTTAGGGAGTTCAAAATATTTGGGCATAGTATGGTAAAGGTATGTTCAACATCGATCATTGATCTTTGAACGTCGAATTTTCAACGACAATCGTCGATTGCCAAAACACCAAAAATGTAGGACGTCGACCGTCGATTTTCAAAATGATGAAAACGTAGGATGTCGATCATCGGTTGTCGAATGTCGAACATTGAAAAAGGGACGTTCAATGCAAAATTTTGAACACTGATCATCGAATCACCAAGGCCATGTGGCGATATTTCGGGACTTTGGGGAGTAAGAAAAGGGGCATTCAACATCGAACGTTGAAGACCCCAACTAATAATGCTTGGATAACTCCGAGAGGTGATAACTTGTAGACCAGAGATCATATTTTAGTGTGGTGGCGACTGTTAGAAATATCATGGCGAGTAGTAGCCAATGGAGAGCCCAGATTTAGGATTTGAGATTGTTAGGAAAAACAAAAATTTGATTCTCCATCCCTAGAAAGGGTATTTAAGGGTTGAGTGTGTTACAGTAATGTCCCTTAGTTGGGATGGGGGACATTACACTAGAAACACATCATATGATCCTAAAGGTAAGATATTCAAGGATGCTTGTGTACACAGTTCATTTATCACAAATTGGAAGGTTTCTATGACCTTAACCACTTTTCTCTTGGTCCCTATGGCTAATTGGACCAACCATTTCTTTACATGTTTCTTCCTTTGTAAGGAACATGATTCAACAACTTGAGTTGAGACATAAATAAGATTATATCCATGGTCAATTAAAACAAAGACAAGTTTTTTGCAATTATACCTTCGAGCTCCACTACTAAAGCCTAGTGGTATGCTTTCTAATTCTCCGCAACTGCATATATCCTTGGCACACCTCTGGCTACATCATTGATTGTGGTTGCTTCCTACACATGATAAAATTTAGTTCTATCATGTTTTATATCAGGACAATCCCTCAACAATTATGGTTCTCCACAACCCCAACATTGTAGAGGCCCTTTCTTTGATTCCTCTACTTTTCTCTTTCCTGCTCTGCTGGCGTGTTCCCACTCTAAGATGGAAAATTTTGTTGATGCACACTCCTACTTGGCTAACCAAACTATGCACCCTTCATTGAGTTCTTGTATGGGAATGATTTAAATTCCTTTTCCATTCCTTAGAAGGATCCTGCTTATGCTTAGACTAATCATAAAAACACTTGGCCTTCCTTATAATGTCCTCCAATTTCTTTGGCTTATCAAATTGTAATGTCCCCAACAGGGATCTACTAGGGAATTAATGTTTTTTATTCTTTTATGTGTGGTTTGTTATGTATTTATTAAAACATATTCATGACAAATGTGGAATTTTTTAATTTAATCTCTACCAAATGGTTATTCCTCCAAACATATTGTAGAAATTAAAATGATAAATAATATGGAAAAGAGCTCATGGAATTATAATTATGGATGGAATATGATACAAAGCAATAATATATTTCTAATGGCTATTGTATCAGTTGTATAACAATAACCAACACTATAGAATGAAAGAAAAACTTGAAGTAGATGCAAAAGTCTTATCCAATAGCTTCTCCCAAACTGATCCAAGGCCTCCCTAACTTCACACGATCTGATATTATGTTTATTGTTCTACAAATGGCCTTCCAAACCATCATGGATCTTACCAAAGAGTCTGTTGAATCCATGAAACCCTCTTACAGTGGTCCTCACAGGACGAAGTTGGATAACCAGTGGTGTGTTGCATGATATGGATAGACAATGAGTGGGGCCTCGTTGGACACCTTGTACTTGTGATGTGAGGATGCCACGATATATCTGTAAAAAGAGGATCCATCCCTCAGAAACTCCACAAACCTCCTGAACACTTTGGTCCTCGCTAGTCTCCTGCACAAGCCGATATATCTCCAACTGAAAACCAAATCCAAAGTGAAGCTCAAATGGAAATCCTGGATGGATTCCCCTCTTTTCTAGGCTCCATTGAAAATCCTAGATGGATTCCCCTCTTGTCTAGATAGGGTGGATATTGCACCACTTAAACCAAACCAATAGTGGAAGATTTTTTCTAAACCCTAATGAAACAATGGATTCAAGAGAACTTCCAAAATGAGAGAACAAATCATCATTACAAAGTGAATCTCTACCCCTCCTTTTATCATTTCTCAATGCCTTCTAGAAATTTCCATTTTTTGACCAAATAAAATGTAACCCTTATCCCATTTTTACTAATCAAATATGACTCGTATCCCCCCTTTTCTTTCACTTAAGGATTAAAAGTCACTTTTAATAATAAATAAGTAACATATTAATCTAATGTCACTTTAAATACTTAACATATCCTAACTAAGTGAAATTAAATAACCCCTTTTGACTCCCTTTTTCTTCACTAACAAGCCACATAAGTCATTTCCACTGTCGAACAGGGAAATCCAAAAATGGGGACATTACACAAATTCAATTATGTCCTAGTAGGACTGTGGAAATCCACTGAGAAAATGTTGCACTCTCCCTTTCTCATTCTTGAGGTAAGGGACATACCTCAACATATCCATAAACATTTTGGTGTAGAAATCCATGGTAACTTGTCCCAACTTATGCTCATGGAATTCCTTGACTTTTCATCACAGTGCTTCTCCGATAAGTATGCCTTTCTGAAGTACTTCTCAAACTGATTCTAGGTCAGTTTTATTTCCTTCAATCCTTTGATATCCTTGAGATATTCACACCATATGGAATCTCCTCCATTCAGGTTTAATATGGAAATTCTTACCTTGGTATTCTCAAAATAATTGTGTACATGAAAGTATTTCTTCAATCCCAACAACCAACCCTCGACTTCTTCTCCTTTCTTAATTTCTCCATCAAAGGTAGGAAATTTAGCCTTATTAAATTCTTCATCTAGATAAATCTATGAACATCTCTTCCTTTTCTTCACAACACTTGATCCAATATCATCGTTGGAAAACTCTTCAGAAGAAATCTTCCTGCTAGATGACTCTATGGAAACACTTCCACCGAATTTACTTTTCTTAACATTCCAATGCCTTTTGTTGGAATAACTCTTTCCCACGTCACTATGGGACAATCCATGATTTTGGGCATATGAATGGGTTTTCAACCTCTCTTATTGCTACAAATATGAATTATTGGGGCATTGTTGTAGATGATTTTGAATTATTGGGGCATTATCAAGCTCTGCAATAGGATTTCATTCAACTCCATCTTTTTAGCCTGATCTCTCATGCGCCTCTCATTATCTACCTTCAGGATTCTAATAGTGGCCATCAAATATGGAGGGGTTTCTCAATCCCTTCGGTCATCAAATTCCTCATCTCTAAAGTGTGATGTGTCTTCCATGCCACGGTGTGTCATTCACTTCCACTGAACTACATGATGAAATAGTAAAACATTGGTATCCATTACATGAATCATTTGTTGGATTACTGAGAGGGGGGGTGAATCAGTAATAGTGTAATTATAATCCTTTTTCTTCAAATGTAACATCAATGTAGAATTATTATTCAATAATGAGCAGTAAGAAATAAACAATCACACACATACACAGTACACCAGTGTTTTATGTGGAAACACAAATCAGGAGAAAACCACAAAATGCTTTTTCTTATATGTCTTGAAGAATTACATTCATTGGAAGAACCAACTTCCTTTGCTTTCCAGTTGCAACTAGAAGGAGGCTCTAACCCCCTAGTTTCTCAAGCTACAACCTGAGGGAAGCTCCAAATCCCCAATTCTTTGGCTACAACCAGAAGGAGGCTACAACCCCCTATGTTCTTCGGCTACAACCAGAAGGTGGCTACAACCACCTGTCCTTGCCCCGTCCTGCCACCCTAAAGTAAAAGTAGAATGATGGAACCACTATCACACTATCACTATGAGATATACAACTGTAAACCTGTACCAATAAATCTGAACCATGCATCAACCTGTACCTCAAACTGTAATCAAACTGTACCATAAACAAGTGCATCAACCATGCACCAACCTGTACCAAACAACCTGTAATCAACCTGTACCATAAACAAGTGCATCAACCATGCACCAACCTATACCAAACTACTTGTAATCAACCTATACCATAAACAAGTGCATACAACCATGTACCAAGTATGTACCAATCATGTGTCAACTACTCATCAACTATGACTCATCAATATGTGCCAATGTCACACACCTACTACGACAACCTAGATTTTTCATTCTTTTTTTTTTTTTCGAGGGACAGGATCCCCGAGATTTCTATGGGGCCTAGCGCAGACCCTTCCTTCCCTTATCCTCCTTCAAACGACCACAACCTGACCTTAGTGCAAGCGCCTTTCGCAACTCAAGAGTTGGGATTCAAGACTCTCGACTCCCCTTTCTCCAAACACCGATACCCAAGATATGATACGGGTATGGCTCCCTCCTCACTAGGGCCTACTACATGTAACCGTAGGCAAGGCCAAACACTAGCACCACTCACAACTTTGCTAGTTGAGGTGTTGAGCCCTCGTTCTCCTCCTTTGCGAATCCCCGAGGTGCGAGAGGTTAACGTTACGTGGACTCTGCCAAAGAGATGCGCAAATGCCACTTGTCTCCTCTAATGTACTCTACTCATGAGCTGTGCCGCTACTGCCCCTCGCACGAGACCTCAGCTCTCAGCATTTCGTAGCCTTAGCGATCAGGGTGCAACTTCTTCATCTTGTGAAACCCCAAGCCACGATAAGTCAACAATGGGTTGACTCTTTCCCAGGTGACAAGTATCCACCACTGTTCACCCGCTTCCTAGGCTAAATATTAGCGCTACTCGCATCTCACGACTTCACGAGTTGGAGTGTTGAGCCCTCATGCTCCTCCTTCGTGAATTCCTGAGATACGACAAGTCAACAATGGGTTGACTCTTTCCCATGTGACATGTGTCCATCACCTGCCACTTGCTCCCACCTTTCTTTGGGTGCTTGTTGTTACGCCACCTGTCAACCACACGGTCCCCACCTAACGGATGTGCCACATGTTCGCATGAGCCCTCAGTGCTCATCACTTCGCGATTTCTGCAGTCGAAAAGAGATTCTTTCAACCTTTGAACCCTCAATATGCGATACCATGTGAAGGTTCTGATCCAATGGTTCTCCCATGGCTTGGATCCAACGGCCACGATCACGTCACGATCTCGCAAATCTTGAGTTTGTGCAGTTCTACCCTTGACCACCCCAATTCGTGAGTCAGCAAAATGCTACTCTCTTTCCTGTGCAAAGGCTAATATCGATGGTAAATAGATCTCCGTCAGATCCTTGGATCTACGGTCCTGGGTCCCATCGCTACTTGAGAAGGATGAAAGGGTCGAGGTGTAAACGCCTGCGCTCCTTCTCTAGATCCATCTATCTTGATATATCTGGGGTATTCCTGAAAGGATTATGACCATTCGTCTACCAAATGATAGGGTATTCTCTCCTTCTATAATTGGACTCGCTATCCCTTCTAAGCTTGAATCACGAAATCCAACTTCTCGAAGCTTCAAACTCCCATGACTCCGCGACCTTAGAGAGCTACCCTTTCTTGCATAAGGTTTCCAGACCCGGATCGTATGAACCTTCAGACAGTTCTTGGGTGATCGTCCCTGATCTTAGTCGAGTCTCTGGGTAAAGGTTTGGTATGATTCCAAGGTTTATGGGGTAATTCCCAGGGAAGAGTACTCTCAAGGGGCCTTCCTAGAATATTACGAGAATCAAGCAAACAAGATGATTCTCGATGGAGCGAACTCATGCCCTAGACTTAACCATTTGTACAGAAACCAACGATGACATATAAGCATATACATGCATCCATTATTTCCAGTTTTAAACACCAGGCAATCATTCCACACAGAAATTATTATGGGCATATAAACATAAGCATGTATTCATGATATTCAATTTAAAATACAAGGCATAAAACACTTATCAGATCCACTGGCGTGATGCAACTGCTGAGAGGGGTGCTTGTTTCCACCCAACCGTAGGCTCAGTGACTCCAAACGGATTTACCACTAGCCACCCCCGAGCTAGACCATGATGCTTTGACGTTCAGCCTTCTACTTCCAGCTCAATGAAAGTCAAGGACGAAGGTTACTCTCCTCCTAATACAGAAAAATAATCCCGGACGAAGGTTACTCTCCTTCTCCTAATACAGAAAAATAATCCTGGACGAAGGTTACTCTCCTTCTCCTGATATTTAGAACTCCAAGCATTTCCAGGGTTTTCTCCAATTCCCTTTTGCGATCCCTGTCGAGCACGCTCCTCTCCCACCACATTTCCTCTCTTGCCAATTTGTCTGCAAGGGTTGCGTGTGGCACAAATTTCGTCGTCCATGGTCATTTCTGAGGGCTGTTACGGATGGGTGGTTCACCCCCATCCCCTCATTAACTCTTGAGGAGCCTCCCCACCTACAAATCTGATGGGAAATCCATTCCAGGTCAGAGAGTTTCTTTGGTCTTTGAGAAAGTAAAAACCAGTACGGTACTAGCTCGGTGGAAGTTAACACAACCATTCCAGGTCCCTTCCGCCACCTCTCATTATCCATCATGGTCTCTTTTAGAACATCCCCCTCCTAGTAGTCATGCAACACATATTCATAATATAATTTACATTCATCGACCTTTTATGCAAAGCTCTGCTAAATCAAACATTCACATCTTTGAGTTTTCCATAGTTATTGGCAACACATAGTTATTTTTACAGACTGGGGGAAACAGGGTGTTACAATTCCCTCCCCCTTAAAGGAACATCATCCTCGATTTTCTATCTATCAATATGATGTGTATGTATAGAAGTAAACAAAATCAGATATTCATGTTTCATGGCATCTTCCATTTCCCACGTAGCCTCATCTGGGACAAAATGTTTCCATTGCACCTTGACCTGTGCAATGGTTCGGTTCTTGAGTGGGGTTTCCTTTCTGTCCAGTATGCATTGAGGTTTTGGCAGGAATTCTCCCTCAAGTTCCACCTGGATCATAGACCAGTCAATTATATGATTAGAATCATGTACATATTTCTTCAATAATGAAACACGGAAAACATTATGTGCTTTTACTGTGGGAGGAAGTGCTAGCCTATAGGCTACAGGTCCCACTCTATCTAGAACTTCAAAGGGTCCAAAATACCGAGGTGCCAACTTGGCACAAGCTCCCATCCTCAGGGAACTCTTCTTGGGCCTAACTCTGAGATATACGTGGTCTCCCATCTTGAATTCTCTTGGAGTTCTCTTTCGGTCGGTGTAACTTTTCTTTCTATTCCGAGCGACCTATAGATTTTGTTTTATCTGAATCACTTGTTTTTCCATTTCTTTCAACATGTCAGGTCCAATAGTAATTATGTTTATAGGATTACTCCAATTGACTAGAGTGTTGCACGGTCTACCATAGAATTCGAAAGGGCTCATCTTCAGGGATTCTTGGTAGCCATTGTTGTAGGCGAATTCCACCAGTGGCAGGTAATCTTCCCACTTTTTGGGTTGATGCATTACATGCATCCTTAGCATGACTTCTAATATTTGGTTCACTCTTTCCGTATGTCCATCGATTTGAGGATGATAGGTTGTGCTAAACAATAATTTGGTATCTAGACCAACCATCAAGGATTTCCAAAAGTTGGAAGTAAATTTCGTGTCTCTATCAGACACAATCTCTTTACGCATACCATGTAGGTTGAATATCTCCTTCATGAATATGTTGGCGATGTATATTGCCTTGCAAGTCGACTTGATGGGAATAAAATGAGTGGACTTGCACAATTTATCCACCACTACCATGATGGCATCATTATGTTTAGTCAATGTTGGTAATCCGGTGATAAAATCCATGGAGATGGTTTCCCATTTCCATTCTAGGATTGGTAGAGGTTGTAATAATCATGTTAGGTGTCGGTGTTCTGCTTTAACCTGTTGTCATTCTATGCATTTGTCTAAGTACTCAGATATGTCCTTCTTCAATCCAGGCCAATAGAATTGTTTCCTGGTGGCTATGATCATCTTCTGGTATCCTAGATGACTAGTATATGGTATTTTATGTAGTTCATCCATTATGAACCTCTTCAAGTCATCACAATCTATAATATACAATATGTTTCTCTAGGTTAGAAGACCTCCATTTGTCATCTGGTAGCCTTCATACTTTATCCCTGTGGGTTCTGGCTCCAGGTATGAGGTCACAGTCTAGAAGAATGTGTTTGTTTCTTGTGCATTCTTGACTCTTTCCCTGACGTTGGTCTCATAGGTGCTCACCGCTGCCAGATGAATTGTTTTCATACTTCTGCTAAGGGCATCAGCCACCTTATTTTCCTTACCCTTGATATGTTTGATTTCGAAATCAAACTCACTAAGAAGGGCCATCCACCTAGCTTATCTGGCATTGAGCTTTGGTTGGTCAAACAGATATCGCAATCCACAATGGTCTGTCATAAGTAAAAATTTCCTTCCCAGGAGGTAATGCCTCCACATTTTTAAGGCGTGCACTATGGTGGCTAGTTCTAGATCATGGGTCACATAGTCGACTTCGTGCTCATTCAATTTTCAAGATTCATAGCAGACTACACTTCCTCCTTGCATAAGGACTCCTCCAAGCCCTTCCTTCCAGGCATCTGTGCACATGAGGAAGTCAGCTTCGGGATCGGCAATATTCAACATGGGTGCATGGGTCAGTAGATGTTTTAGGAATTTAAATCTTTCTTCACATTCTCGTGTCCATGTGAATTTAGCTCCCTTCTTCTGGAGGGCAATGATTGGACAACCAATCTTGGAGAATCCTTTTATAAATCTCCTATAGTATCTTGCCAATCCTATAAAGGATCTGATATCTGAAACATCCTTTGGGGTAGGCCATTCCATGATAGACCTGATCTTGTCAGGGTCTACTGCTACTCCTTCAGATATGACATGGCCCAAGTAATGTATTTCCTTCTGGAAAAATTCACACTTGCTAAATTTGGCATAGAGTTGATGGTCTCTTAGCACTTGAAGCAAAAGTCTAAGATGTTCCTCATGTTCCTCTCTATTCTTGGAGTAAATTAATATATCGTCAATAAAAACCAGTGCAAATTTGTTTAGGAATTTGTTGAGCACATTGTTCATCAAGCACATAAAAGTGGCAGGGGCATTGGTTAATCCAAATGGTACTACCAC
>SNQJ01S0000942.1:1061164-1074261 GCA_010110895.2 Picea sitchensis
TGTTTATTGATATATATTAAGTGTTTATTGTTATATTGATATATATAGTTATATAATATAGTTATATTAATTATATATAATACAGTTATATAATATAGTTATATTAACTATATATAATATAGTTATATAGATTGGTTTTTTTTTAATTTGTAATTAAATTTTTATATTATATAGATTGGTTTTTCTTTTTAAATTTGCAATTAAATTTTTTGAATTTTAATGTTTTGTTAATAATTTTTTTTTTTTTTTTATATGATTTTAGTAATTTTTCTTTTTTTTTTCATATCAAGTGTCTTAACGTTAATGTCAACCTTAATTTCATGTGTCTTAAGGTTAGAGTTATCAACTAAAATTACTTTTTTTTTATTTTTAAAAGCTCTAAAATATCCTTTGGTAAATTAATAAACGTACATATATTGTAATAAAGAAGATTTGGTGTGTAATAATTAGCTTAGAAAGAAAATCAACAAGAATGGACATCTAAATAATTAAAATAATGAATTAATTTTAAAATATAAAATGAAATAAAAAAATTTATGCTTAATATTATTATATTATTAAGTTTTTGTTTTAAATTTTTCAGTATTTTCGTCTTTTAATACAAAACTTTTATTTTTGTAACTTTATGCTTTTTAAAAGATTTTTCATTATTATTATTATTATTAATTTTTATTAAATTACTTAATTTTAAAGTGTTTTTAATTTGTTTATATATATATATATATATATATATATATATATATATATATACTCTCTCTATATATATATATATTATTTTTTTATTGTGTTTGTTAACTTTTCAAAGATTTTGGACAAAAAACTCAAAAATAATTTAATAAATAAATAAAAAAAAAAAAATTTATATATTTTTTGTTTTTTTTTTTTCCACTTGTTGGTAATTATATAAATTCTCTTAAATTATTTATTTTTCTTTAAAATTTAACTTTTTATTTTCTTGGTTTTTTTTTTTTTTAATTTTAATTTGTCAAAAAAAAAATCAATTATCATTTTTATTTAAATGTTTACATAATGTTATTATTTTCTTCTATTGATTTTCTATCTATTAAAGTAAAGGTAAAAATGTTAAAATGATATTTTTGTTATGTTAAAAATATGGAACCTCAAAATTAATTAAGGAGAGGAAAAATAGTATTTTAAAAATGTAAATAAAAAATCTTTTGAGATTGAAAGAAATATGAAAAAGTGACTAAAAACAATGTTGATAAAAAATAAAATAAAAATAAAAACAATGAAAATAAATGAAAAACAACATTTAAAAAAGTGGAAATATTATGTATGAGAAAATTTAAAATATCAAAAACACCTAAAAGCGAATTGGAGTTGCTCACGTGCTTTTCATTTTCATGGAGTAAAAAAACTTGACCTCCAAAGAAGCGGAACTCTATGAGAGTTCATTGAGATTAACAGCGTATTTACAATTGGATATCACATGGCGATGAGCTTGGTACAATATTACTTATTGAGCAACTCGTTGGATTTGTTTTTAATTTGACATTTTCCATGGTGACTTGTTCTATACATACCAATGTTGGAAGAGGACAATCTTGTTGCAATTGAATTTGTGTTGATACTTGCTTTTTGGAGGTAATCCTTTGGTTCCTTAAACATTTCATCATGATGATTAACAGCCTCATATAGATCAGGTTTCAACTTTGTATCACAACCTTGAAATACTTTGTTTTCAATATCATCTTTAGGTTTAATCATTGAGAGAACAAAAGTTACTTGCTAGCATTGACTAATCTCTTCATTTGTCAGCATTTACAAGTGATAAATTCATCTTCTTTTGTATGGGCTCTAACAATGTACTCAGCTCTATTCTTAAACAAATGATACTTATTCTCATGGCCGATGAAAAATAGCTTTCTATCGTATAAATATGGGCTTCCCAACACAATACCACTGATTATCAAGGAACAACATCAAGCTCTACCTCATCAATGCAATTTGCGGTGATAGCAAACCTAAGTTTACACCTTCTTGTTACTTGTAATTTAGCATTATCACATATCCAACCAGAGGGTATGGCTTAGGATGTGGAATTGTTTTAACTTTAATTTCTTAGCAGTGTCTTGAGATATAATGTTTGCTTGAGATCAAATATCAAATAGAGTATCTATTTTGACACTGCTTTAGAGCACCATATGTGAAAAAGTTCAATTCTCTCTTTTTTTCTTATTAGAGTTACATTGAGATTATTGTTATTTGAAGAACTAGTACTTGCAATGAACCATTACCTTGATAACCCATGGTTTGTGATCTTTGTTTCATCCTTTGGTCAGGCCTAAATCATGTTGATATGGATTTATGATCTTTGACTTCCTTTGTTGCCAAACTTTTGGGTCTTCTTCGGATGAAGTTTCCAACAATGGTCTTCATCATGGCCATCTTTTGAACAATGTTTTGCATGTAATTTTTCTCCCTCTCTCTTAACAAGAACATTCTTTTTGCCATTGCCTTGAACTTCCTCTTTCCTTTGTCTCCATGGTGAAGACTGTTATTTACCCTCATGAGTTTTGTTCCTTCTTCTTGCTTCCAAATGAGTGGCACGAACACAAACTTCATCTAGATTTGAAGGATTAAACATAGTATAGTATGTCTCAAATAACTATGTAAAGCTCCAGATGTATTTTGAGGTAAGTTTCTTGAAGACATCTACTCCCAAAACCAAAGCTCTTCTCCTAAAGTTCTTGAGTAAAGCTTTGCACATTACGTCCTTTAACTTGTCTAAAATTTTTTGCCAATCCATAGTAGCCTTTGCATGTATGCCAATGGGTAAAATTGTCTTTAATTGCAACAATAAAATCATTCCAAGGGTTAAGAATTTTACCATGTTCCTCATGTCCTCCTGAGGTCTTAGTTCCCGCAAATGAGTGTTGCACTATCCAATCTTAAAAACAAGTTGAATATCAGTTTCATCATCTTGAATTTTTTCTATCCAACAATACACCTCAATCGTGAATCCAATTATCTAATTTCTCGGCATGATGCTTCTCCATTGTACATTGGCAATTGAATTTAATATCAAGCTTTAATGAAGGGAATTTGTGAAGGAGTTTTACCATGTCCCTTTGGATATTTCGGAAGAGGTATTGAATTAATTGAAGAAGAAGAAAGAGAAAGAGATGGAGGGAGAGGAGGTGGTGGGAGAAGCACCACATTCCCTCCATTTCCATTTGGGTTTATCTGTCTCCCTTATGCTTTGAAGGGTTGGGCAACTTCACTGCCTTGCAACCTTGTATTCCTTTCATCAAGATCTTCATCCATCTGTCTCATTTCCATGACAGCATTTCTGAGATCTTCATCTTAAAGGGAACATGTTCATGACTCTTCATGAGCCATGCTGGAGTGAATGCCTCTTTGAAACTTGCGGTGATGATATAGCTTCCTCCTTGAAGGATGAACTTGGCTCTTCCTAGTGAGCCTTCTCCTCTTGTGAGTTTCAACCTTGTGAGAATCAGAAAACAAAGAAACACTTGCAAATAATCAAGTCTTCAAAAACCAATACTCACGATACCAGCGATCTAAAAATTAAGAAGACTTGTATTCATGAAAATATTTGAGATTAAATTTTATGTGTTAAAATACCAAATGGATCAACTTTGCAACACAACTAAATAGGATTTACTCATTCAAGATGCATAAACAACAACAAATCGATGAACAAAAACACATAACAGCAAATGATAAAGGAGTTCACCCCTCTCTTGGGCTACATCTCTAGTCGACTTCAATGGATCCTTTATTTTCTCAAAGTGATCAAAATGTACTTTACAATGCTCAAAATTCCAAATAATTCCTCGATGGATTGAACATCCAAAAAACCCTAATATTGGGCTTTTGACTCGTTTGGCTAAGAATTGAAGAAGATAGGCTTCATAGAAGTCCCCCCCTTCAAGATTGTTGTCTCTACTGCATCTACAAAGCACCCTTGTTGGCTCAACCCAATACCGCATATTTAAGCATAAAGAAGCAACATGAACTGTACTTGGCAAGCTGCAAGCTGGGAATAGCGGTTATGGTGCCTTCTTGAATCAAGGGCAGATCATATGACCCATGTTATACGTTTTAAAAATAAGGGCCAAGAATTTACACATCTGTTTGAACCGAATTTAGATCCAAACCAAATGCATACCCACGTGCACGTCATGGTATAACAATGGTCACATGGAAACAAATATGTGACCACGGGCTATATTAAAAAGGAGCTATGTTAAAACATATACGCGTGGTCATATTACAACACATACGACAGGGGTTTAGTTTTGAATGTGCGTGCAAATGTTTTAAACCATGGCCATATTACAATATAATATAACCACGGGCTGGGGCTAGGCCCCATCCCAACCCCCCCCCCAAACATACAACATTTCAATTCAAATAAAATACACACCATATAGTGTTAAGAAACACTATATGGTGTACGTTGACAAGGTGGTCTTTGCCAAAGCTTTGCAGCGAATGGAGAAGTCCGCGGGGTCGAATCGATTGGACTCAATAAATTACAAACCAATAAATAGGGGACATGGCCATTAGTTAGTCCGTATGTCGATACGACACGCCGCGTCGATTATCACATCTGGTACAGTCAGCATCCCTTTTTGCATGTTTGTCATTTTGAATAAAACGCGATATCTCACTCGGCGTTGGACTTTGAACCCAACTGAGTTGCGTTGGGTTCATAACCATGAATATGCTCTCGTTTGATTTGAAGTGATTTAGAGCACTTTGAATTTTTTGAGCAAATTTGATCCCGCGATGGAGTGGTGTGAGTGACTTATCCAACATCATGTCTAATTACTCAGATAGATGATGGTTTCGAGAGATGATAGTGATGATCGCGATGGTGATGATGGTGCTCATGATCTAGTCATGATATGATACATGTTGATGTTATGGTGAATAGTATGTTCGTACTCAAGACCATTGGTATAATACCTCTAGCTGGGAGTGTTGATAATGGTAGTTAGGTATTTACCTCCATGTGTAAACCTTGACAAAGAATCACTCACGGAAGAAGAAGCCTAATGGAGTTGGCTAATAACCCTAGAACATGTCGGTCAAGAGGATAATTTATATTAGGTTATTAGCCTCCAAGAGAAAATTTCGGCCAGAAATAATAATAATCTACTGACAGGGCGATTAGAATGAGAAGTCGGCCCTGGAGGTTAGTCAGAATTAGTATAAATGCATTCTCATTCTGTGAGAGTCACCGAGAATGTGAGTAGCAACTTGTCGCCTTCGCGATTACTAGTCTTGTCTTGTGAGTTTGAGAAGGCGCCATTGCAATTTCTTTGACTATTAGATCACATTTGTCTTGGTTATCTCTTGGATTGGGTTTGGACTCTACGTCGACTCTTGTTAATTAAGCTATCTTTGGGGAAAGGTGTGCTACCTTTGTTTAGCTATCTAGCCTAGGGTTTCTTCGGAGTGATTCTTTGTCAAGGTTAAAAGATTGCTTTCGGAGGGTGGCTTGATACTATGGCTGATGACAATGATGATATTAATGCGATGGTAAAACAAGCACATCCATTATATTCTAACACATTACCCAAACCTTTATTGCTCTGGTATTTCTTCAGGGTTGACATCAATGACCAACCAACCTTAATCAACAATATACCCCGTTGGCATTGATGGAAACACTTTCGATGTAATCTTGAAATCCTTATCACTCCTTACTCCCCTAGAACCATTACCTCGTCCTCTTCATCACGATAAATCTACCTCTATCCTCTGCATCACGATAAATGCTCCCCTGGAACCATGCCTCACGTCACTCTCCATTCGATAAATCTCTCCCCTTTGTCATCAATGAAAAAAAATATCTTTCCATCCAGAGTTTCTCCCCATGACTGAAATCTCCCCAAACTGAACTATCCTCTTAATGGTGCTTCCTCGTGTACATATAGATAAGCATTCAAAAGCATTCATTTTGGGTAGAAATAACTCCAATTTTTTTGCGAAGATATTCAAAGGAGCTTCCATGGAATGGATTTTGTAAAGATGTCTAGCATTTGTTATTTTGTTCCCACATACACAACTTTGATGTTATTTTAACGCCTATTCTCGTGAAAGTGATACTTGATTAGAATGTGCTTCATCTTTGAGTGAATCACCGGGTTTTGAGATATTGATGGCGCTTGTATTATCACAATATATTGGAATGGGCTCATCATATTCAGCTTGCATATCTGTCGATGTTTATTTCATCCAAGAACAACATACTGATAATATTCTTGCTGCAATATACTCTGCCTCGACGATAGATAGAGATATTGATCAGTGTTTCTTGCTTAATATGATACAGAAACACTCACCTAAGTAAAAAGCTATTTTAACTCCCCTTTGGTGCTTCATGTCGGTCCTCAATACAACTTTTACCCAATCGCATCGTGTAGGCAGATGAAGTGATAGATCTTTTCCTTTGGATATCATAATCCAAACTCTTATGTTCCTTGAGATATTTGAATATCACTCTTTCTGCTAATACATGTGATTCCTTTGGTGTTGCTTGAAATTAGAATGCCACTTTTCCAACTACCTGCATTACATCAATTACAGATGTTGTCACATATAGTAGGTTGCCAATCATTGACATGCATTGCCTACGATCACGTAGACTTTGAATCATCATCTTTTCTCAACTTACAAGTGTTTTGCATGGGAGTGATAAGCTGGTTTGCAATCCTCCATTCGAACCTCTTTAGCATTTGTCGATATACTTGGTTTGAGAAATAAAAAAATTCTTGGTTGCTTTGGCGTATCGGGGGAACCGAGGAAGAAGGATAGTTCTCCAAGTAACGACATTTCAAATTCATTTTGCGTATCTTTTCCAAATTTCTGGCTCAACCTATATCATCATCGTCACTACCAAAATAATATCATCGACATAAACTTCAATTAATAAAATATTACCTTGACACCTTGATGTAGAGGTTGTTGTCACTACTTTAGACCCTACAGCAAAATACTTATCAATCGGGTACCATATACCAAGGCCTATTTTAGACCATAGAGGCCTTCTTTAATTTACACACATAGTTTGTGTTCTCGAACAAATCATGCGGTTGTTCATTGTAGACTTCTTCTTCAGTTCCCCGTTCAGAAAATCTAGTTCGTCCATTTGATATACTTTAACGTTTTTGGATCATGAATAGGCTAAAAACAACTAGATTGCTTCCGTGCGGAAGCGGAAAATGTCTCTTCGAAGTAGATTCCTTCAATCTATGCATATCCTTTACATACCAATCTAGCTTTTGTTCCTTGTAACAACACGTCATATTCATTCAATTTATTCGAAAACTCATTTTTGTGCCGATCACATTTTATTCTTTGTCTTTGAACCAATTCCCAAGTGTCCATTTTCTCTATTTGATCAAGATTCTTCATCCATGGCCTTATTCTAAAATTCATCCTTTTATGGCTTCTTCAAAAGCTTGGTTGGCTCAATTGTAGATAAGAGTGCTAGGTGTGTTTGTTAAATTGAATAGTTTTCTTCTAGTCTCAACTCCTGCATCTTTGTTTCCAATAATTTGATCTAAAGGATGATTCTTTTGTACCTGTTCGTTTTTCTTGGTGTCTTTGGAGATGCTTGTTGAACTTTCTCTTACGCTTACATCATATTCATCTTCATATTCATCTTCTTCTTCTACTTCTTTTCATCTTCTTCTTCAAAAGTTGTTCCATTGATTTGTTTTCTTCTTCCTTTGATTTTTTTTTTTTTTTTTTTTTTTTTTTTTTTTTTCTATGACGTAATTCAACTTTGTTTAATCTTAGATTGTAACCTTGTATGCTTTCCTTGTAATTAAGTAACCAATAGTGTTCGTTATCCTGAGAGTCAAACTTTCCGATACGCCATCTTCTCTTTTTGATGTAGCATTTGCTTCCAAAAACTTCTGAAGTGCTTCACATTCTTGGTCTTCTTTCCATAGCTCATGGGGAGTTTTATCAGTTTTGTTTCTTATGAGAATTACTATGTTTGGAATGTGAAATGTTGTATGCCTTTGTGTCCAAGAAATATATGTCAACTTTGAATCCATTATCATTATTCGAGCCATTTATTGTCTTGTCATGTTCTTTCTTTCAACAGTCCATTTTGTTGGGGTGTCCTAGTGATGAAGAATTGTCTTTTTATTCCATGATTTCTCTGATGAATCCATATAAATTCCTTTGAGGTGAATTCTCCTCCATTATCAATCTTAAGCATTTGATTCTTGAATCATCTCATTTTTCAACCATTTCCTTGTAGATCTTGAAGTTTTCAAAGCTTTTCAGTGTTCTTGAGAAAACAAGCTATGATCATTCTTATAATCATCAACTAATAACATAAAGTATCTCACCTTTTAATCCTTTTGTAGTTGGTCCAACTAGATCGGTATCACACAATTTACATTGGTTTTGTTGTTGAATATTCCTTTGATTTGAACACAGTCTTTGTTTGCTTTCCTTGTTGGAAATGTTTGCACAAAGTGTTGGTCGGTTTCATGATGCAGGGCATTTTGGTAGATTCTCTTTTGTGCGATGAAGAATTGTCTTTTTATTCCATGATTTCTACAGTAGTCCATAAATTCCTTTGAGGTGAATTCTCCTCCATTATCCAATCTTAAGCATTTGATTCTTGAATCCATCTCATTTTCAACCATTTCCTTGTAGATCTTGAAGTTTTCAAAAGCTTTTCAATTGTTCTTGAGAAAGCAAACTGCAGTCATTCTTATATAATCATCAACTAATAACATAAAGTATCTCTCACCTTTTAATCCTTTTATTGTAGTTGGTCCAACTAGATCAGTATGCACAATTTACATTGGTTTTGTTGTTGAATATTCCTTTGATTTGAACCTGGTCTTTGTTTGCTTTCCTTGTTGGAAATGTTTGTATAAAATGTTGGTTGGTTTCGTGATCTGGGGCATTTTTCTGACTGATTCTCTTTTGTTGACTTTGACAAGGTTATCAAAATGCATGTGACCCATTATTTTGTGTCATAGCCAACTTTCATCTTCATTTCCTAGACAACATTTTTCATTTCCAATTTCGCTTAACACATATATGTTGCTTGAAGTTCTTGCAGTTGTAGCGACCAATTTCCCCGAACCTTCTTTTCTTATCTCACACTTTTGTGAATCGAAAGTAACTTTATGACCTTGGTCACACATTTGAATCACACTTAAAATATTATGTTTCATATCTTCTACTAGTAGAAAATTTTCTGCCTTTTCATTCTTGTTCCCAATTCAGACTGTGCATTTTCCAATGATTTTGGTTGAATCATCATTTCAGAAGGAGACTGATCCATCTCTTTCCTTTTGTAATGTAAGAAACTTGTCTCTATCACATGTCAAGTGTTTTTAACGTCCACTTTCAACATACCAACCATGTTTCTTCTGTTTATATTGTAGAGCGACTATGCATTATTCATTGCTATATTGATCTTGCTTTCTTATCCATGTCATTTTCTGATATTCTTGTTTGTGACTCTGTTGAGGTTGTTTAGGAGGTACTGTCATTCTACAATTTTTGGCCACATGTCCAAAATTGTTACATTTGTAACATTCCACTTCAGTGCTCAAAGATTCAAACCTATTGTAACTTTGTCTCTGTGTTTCACTAGGTCTTCTTGAATAACCCCTTTGTGTATGGCTCTCAAAGTAGTTATTGTTCATGTTGTTAGATCTGCAATTTGCAACTTTATGTCCAAAATTATTACATGCATAACATAAAACAAAAAATATAGTTTGATAACTGGTAGTTGAAGATCTTCTAAAAGGAGGTGCTCTTATGAATCCTTATTCTTCTTGAGGCCTGTCTATCTGTTGTTGATTTTGAAATTTGAATCTTCTTGGTGGAGGAGTGTCCCTGTAATCTTCCTAGTATATCTTTTTATCCCCTTTGATTGTTTCTGCATAGATTTTTGGATTTGTTTATTGATCTGTTGTTTTGGAGATTGATCCATTTTCTATCTAATTGTATCCAAGTCCAGACTTGTCAAGATGAGATTTTGGACTGCTGATAATGTCATCCAGAACTTTTGAGTTATTATGCATATTTTTCTTTTGAATATCCTTTCTTAGTGTGACAATCTCTGCTTCCAGGTTTCCAATGATCCTGTCATTTCCTTCTAGTTGTTCTTTGAGTGCTTCTTAAATTCTTTTATCTTCTTTTATTTGAACCTTCAATTTTGTGATCATTTGTTCTAGTTCTTGAGCGTCTTTTTTCTTATCTAGTTCTGCTTGTAGTTTCTTGTTTTTCTTATTTTCTCTTTTGTTAACTTCTATGGCACTCATATGATTCTTCATATTCTTTTTCAGAGTCTTCTTTATCAGATTCTTCTACTTCCATGAATAGAACTCTCTCTGTTTCATTTCCACTGACTTCATCTTCATCTGATGATGAGATGTCTTCTTTGGTGCAAAAGTTTTTCTTGAAAAAATTCTTTGTAGTTCTTTTACCTTTATATGTTTGTCTTCCTTTTGAGTAACTTTCATCATTTCTCTTTTTCTTATGAGGACATTTTTTAGCAAAATGACCAATACCATCACAATTAAAACAACTTAAAGGAATCTTACCTCTATACCTATCGTTGGTTCCCTTGTTCAGTCTTTTGACGAAGTTGGCCACTTATTCATCATATTTCGAGACATTTTTGTTGCTACTATATTCTTCTTGTTCCTTTTTCTTTTGCTTTGATCTTTTGGATGCTTTGAAGGCTGCTTATTTTACATCTGGATTTTCCGGTTCAGTTCTCATCTCATATGCTGTGAATATTCCATGAAGTTTGTCCATTATTATTGAGTTTAGATCCGATCTTTATTCTAGTGCTGATATCTTAAGGTTGAATCTCATAGGAAGAGATCTTAGTACCTTTTGAACAATTACAGATTCTTTGATTTCTTCTCCCAATCCTATGATTGCATTCACTGGTTCATCGACTCGTAAGAAGTAGGCTGTGATATCTTCATCTTCATTCATTTTTAGTTGTTCGAACTGAACTCTATAAGTTTGAATCTTTGTTGCTTTGACTTTTGAATCTCCTTCATAAATATTTCGAAGCTTGTTCCAAAACTCTTTAGCAGATTTACAATGTGCAACTTTGGTGAATACTGTATCACTGAGACCATTCAAAAGTGCATTTTTGTCTTTGGAATTATTCTCACTGAGTTTCACTGCTTTGTCATTTGTTGGTGGAACTGTTGGTGCTGTGTATCCATCTAAAATTGATTGCCAAACTTGAAATCCATGTTCCTGTATATATGTCTTCATCCTTATGCTCCAAAAGAATACTTTTGTCCATCAAACTGTTGTATTCCATTTTTATACGAGTTGGTATTCTCCATGATCTACCTTTCAGTGGTTAAACTGATTTCTGAAGGAACCTTCTCTGATACCAATTGTTGGATTACTGAGAGGGGGTGGTGAATCAGTAATAGCATAATTATAATCCTTTTTCTTCAAATGTTATATCAATGTAGAATTATTATCCAATAATTTGGAGTAAGAAATAAACAATCACACACATACACAGTACACTAGTGTTTTACATGGAAACCCAAATCGAGAGAAAACCACGAAATGCTTTTTCTTATATGTCTTGAAGAATTACATTCATTGGAAGCACCAAATTCCTTTGTTTTCCAGCTGCAACTGGAAGGAGGCTCCAACCTGCTAGTTTCTCAGGCTACAACCTGAGGGAAGCTCTAACTCCCCAATTCTCTGGCTAAAACCAGAAGGAGGCTACAACCGCCTATGTTCTCCGGCTACAACTAGAAGGTGGCTACAACCACCTATCCTTGCCCTGTCCTGCCACCCTGAAGTAGAAGTAGAATGATGGAACCACTGTCACACTATCACTGTGATATATACCACTGTAATAATGTACCAATAAATCTGAAACATGCATCAACCTGTACCTCAACCTGTAATCAACCTATACCATAAACAAGTGCATCAACCATGCACCAACCTGTACCAAACAACCTATAATCAACCTATACCATAAAAAAGTGCATCCAACCATGTACCAAGTATATACCAATCATGTTTCAACTACTCATAAAATATGACTCGTCAATATGTACCAACATCATCAACTATACACCTCATGTATGTGCCAACTCATCAACTACTTGTCTCAACCATGTACTCAACATGTACCTCAACCAAAATATCTCATCAATTTCAGCATACAAATATGATTTGTAGCTCTGTAATATACCTTGTGTATATTATCACATTTCTGCAAACCTTCCTTAACTTTAACAACAAGAGACTAGCATTTTCATCAAACTTTTCTTTAGTCTCACATGCCTAGTTTTGGATTAGTCAACAAAACTAACTTAAAGTAATAATAACTTTGAACCTGTAATGTATAAATATATGAAACTGATACACAATGTTCTTCAGTGTGTTTTCTAGAATTCCTCCAGGTCTCACTACTTGGAACCTCTCGGAAAAGGAGTTATAGCAAAAATGGCATACCTTGTTGAATTCTAGATTATTCTAGAGAGCGACCTTGTAGAGAGTGTCCCACACAAAATATTCTTTAAATTGAATTCAACCTATTATACAGCATACTACAGACTGTTCCCTAACCAAAAAAATTTGTCTCACTGGATTTGGATCTGTTATGAAGAATTTATGACATTTTTACCCGAAACACCTGTTTTTGACTAGTTTCAGGACTAGCCACAAACCCTATTTTCCACGGAGTGTAACGCCCAAAATAAAATGAACCATGAGATAAAAAATTTACCACATATACTTGGGTATGTTTTCGCAATGGAATATAAATTTCACAGTCTAAATCATTATACAAATTTTGTTTGAGCGAAAATGGTGAGATGGTCTGTAAATAACATACCTTAGAAAGCACCATCAAAAGAATTTATCCTTCCTTGCATTCCAGCCTTCTTTCCTTCACCTTCCCTCAAAAATTCAGCTTAGATATCCTTGGTTACCTTAGACACCTATAGATATTCAATATGCTCAAGTGTAATTAAAATGAGAGAGCATTGCCTCTTATTTATACTCTCCAAGTAGCTTCCTTAAAAACATCTTCTAGGTCACTTGGCCCACTTTCC
>SNQJ01S0000942.1:1082249-1097805 GCA_010110895.2 Picea sitchensis
TGATAAAGGAGTTCACCCCCCTACGGGCTACATCTCCTTGAGCCTCCATAATGGACTTGGCTCTCTGGGATTAATTAGTCAAAAGTTCTTTTACAAGCTGCTGCTCAACTCCAATGGAAAAACAAACTGTACCATCGAGATCATAACACATAAAAACCCCAAAAATGACTAATCACACTCTGAAAACGGATCATGGCTCATCCGGGCATGACCTCTTCTACATGTGGCCATAAGCTTCCCTGAGCTTATCTTTGGCAAAAACACCTGTAAAAGTCCTCAACAGCCTCTGAAACCTGTCCCAATGTGTTCAAAGCATAGCAATTAGCCAAACATGATATTTAAATCACAAAAAAATAGACATAGGCTCACCAAACCATGTCCTCCATCAAAGAGGGCTGAAAGCTCCCTAGAGCTTCCTGGAACTTCAATGGTGAAAATCTTGCTGAAGAAGTCTTCAAATGGCTGTAAAAATGGCACCAATGGATCCAGCATGTCCAAAAACCCCTGGCTGGGCTTTTACGGCACCTCAATCGGCCAAATAATGAAGAAGATATGCCTCCTCCATTTTCCTCCTTCAAGCTTTGCTGGAACTGGTTCTACAATTCGCACTCTTGTGTCCCTGAACCTGGAACACGCTCCCGAAATGCGTTTTAACCTGGCACCGGGCGCAACCGCGCCAACGGTGCAAACCGTAGGACGGTTAGGGCGCCTCCAGCCCCCAACCGCCTCGGCATTGGGTCACATGGCCCATGAGATCTTGGGCTGGGCGCAAAAATGGTTGAACTGTTCAAACCGTGCAACCGAAATATAACTATGGTCAAATACATAAACCTGCGGGTTATCAAACCACGCGCAAAGGTATAACCGTTACATATATTACATATGTGTTAACACATTACACTTTGTGTTAATGCGTTGTACAATGGTTATAACATATATGAAATAGTACTATAGCCAAATGTTCCTGCGCGACTATTTAATACATGGTCGTATTACAAATGCAAATAAATCCGTGGGTCGGGGCATAAGCCCCGACCCGCCCCCCTATCCATATGTCATATTGTATTAAGATAAATACATATATTCCCACCTTTCAAACAAGGAACAACGGACGGACAGTTGGCTAGCGCGTGAATGTTAAAACTTGGGCAAAGGGAGAGGTCCCGGGGTCGAACCCCGCGGACCCATACATTTTATACAAACTCATTCAACCATAAAAACCAATGATACGATGACACGTGGCACCAAATGGTTGGGCCACGTGTTCACACAACATTACCCACAAGTGACACGTGTCCACCCATGATTGAACAACCACCATCAAATGAACATATGCCACGTCATCAATTGCCACGTCAGCATGAGGGTACGGCCTGCCACGTGGCCGTACGGACAGGTACAGTCAACCCCCAAATTTGACCTTTTTGACTCGACGATAAAATCGCAATATCTCCTCCATACGGACTCCATTCGCGAAAATAAATATACCGCCGGAATCAGGAAAACGAGACAGACGCAATGGCATGGTTTTCGTCTCAATCCGAGCACTTTGAAAATTGAGCAAATTTTTGCCCCCTGGTCCAGATTTTGATCACAGCCTCCTTTGCTACACAGTTTTTCACATGTGGCTGAATATCTCTGGTAAGCACAGGTGGATGGATAGCTGACATAGGCTGACTGATCTCAGGCGGTGGATACTCACTCACTGGCTCTACTCATTCTGTAAACTGCATCTTCGGCTCCTCCTCCTCTTCTCCATGGCTCTCCCAAGGATCATATTCATAATCATCATAGATAGGGACCATGGGAAAGCCTTGCTGGTTGTCATGTGGTTCAGTGTCTTCATAGTGATCAAATGTAGGATAAGCTCGATGCTCATCATCACTATAATATTCATCAAATAAGGGTTTCCCTTCATTTCTATGATCAACCTCCGGAATAGTGATCCCATCGAGAATATAACTGTCAAAAATATCCATTTCAGGGATAGCGGTAACTGTTGCTTCTAGTTGTTCATACATAAGATTTTTCTCCTTAATCCTAGGTAGAAATATATCATGGGAAACCTCTTGAAGGAAAAGAGAAGAATCCTCTTCCACAACCATTTCTTCTTTAAAACCTGGAAGGTCTTCGTCATCATAAGATGGCCTGCTAGGAACATCTTCTTCAACCCTATATCCAGGAGAGCCGTCTACTATAGACAACATCTACTCTATAAACTCAGAATTTTCACAAGAGGCATGTTGATATTTATGAACATCTAAAAGAACAGATGTATCTGAAATGATGTCAGATGCTTTCGTGCTAGGGCTAACATAATTAATATCATCCAACGCCTCTAGATTTTCATAGCAAATTCTTTCCTCCACAGTAAAATATTCATCACAAACATGGTCTTTAGGGCCAGCAGAGGCTTTATGAAGCAAAGAAAACTCATCACAGCAGTTTTCATATAAACACTCAGCTGGGAAGTAATCTTTACAAAATGAATTGAAAGTTGTATGAAAACCTGTCAAATAATGGATGCTTGCAGTGGGAAGAGATCGACACCAATCAAGAGCAGCTCCCTTTAACAAATACTTAAAAATATTAATCCGTACATTTTCTTGCATGATATTAAGTCGATGAATAACCTCATGAAAGTCCAGTAAATGCTTAGCTGGTACCTCAGAAATGTTTTCTTGAAATTCAGGGAGAGTATCTTCCCATTCATCTCTATCAAGTAGTGGATTAGGAAAACCAACTATCTGGGAAAGGTCATAGAAAGCCAACCTTTGAGCTAAGATATTTTCCATATCGAATTAGTGGAGTTGTCGATCGATCCTCAGATCATGGAGTCGCCAAGTGAAAGATGCGTAGCTTTGAATGTGTCTGGTCTTTGTTCACCATCAGAGGCCAGATCCTTATGTTGTGTCCTCCCAAGAAACTTCTCAAGCTGAGAAAGGAGCTGCTGAAACCTTCTCGAAAAGTCTCTTCTGGGTCAGCTGTCAGGTGTGCTAAAAGTAGCCACAGCTAAAACAGTGAAGTGGAAACAGTGGAGTCGCCACAGTGGAGTCACCAGGTGCATAGTAGTAATCTTCAAGGGCTCTGATGCCTGATGCACCTTCAGAATCAGAGACTCAATGTCGTTCAATCCCAGGGAAAATATTCAACTTCATCCCCAGCAACGGCGCCAGAAATGTTGGCGTCAGAAGTCACTCCTGGATTGCGGCAGGAGTAAGCCTGAGGCCCATCAGTTTAAATGTCATGATTTGTTGATAAGGGGTGATGGATGGAAGTAAAATCAGAACAATATTGTTCTAACTCAGAAACTAGGTCAAGCATGCACAAGCAGATGAGGCCTTGATTCAATTTCAGGCAATAAGTTGTAATAAGGGTGAGTAGGAGGAAGACTTATGTAAGGAAATGTGAAGGGTTGTTGTAGGCATCAGGCTTCCAACAGCCTGTAGAAGAAAACTTTGAACACAAAAACCTCTTATATTCAAAATCAAAAACACTAAAAGAACATAACAGCGCTATAATAAATCCTTTATCATAACACAGTCACGATGATTCATGTGAATCATTCAGTCATGAACTCTTTCAGTATGAGATCGAAACAAGATGAAAAAAAGAGTTTCCTTACATTAAACAAGGAAATTTCATATACAGATACATAGCCAAGAAAACCAATGCTTCATTAATACATTATAGTTGGGAGCTCTGCTCTACCATCCATCCTTACAAAAATACCAAAACTCAGTATATATACTCAGATAAATTCGCCCCCCTCGCAGCAGGAGGGTAGATGAGACATTAAAGTCTAACTTAACGTGTGCAGGTTCTTCTGGTCAGTTGAGGACATCAGATCGGCATGGCTCTTTTAGGAAAACCTGCACACAGGACGATCTTGGGTAGACTGCCTACCAAAACCTCAATGCCCTGCATTCATGGCTTGAGCTAAGGTCTCAACCACCTGCTCAATATTCATTAACTTCTTCTTCCATGGAGGGTGGCCGAGATTGAAAAATTTTCACATTTCAGATTTTATCGATGCAGTGGAAGAGAGAGACCCCGTGTCTTTTGAAATCCCGATAGATGGAATGTCGAAACAGATTTTGGGCGCTTTTCGCATTTTGGGTTTCGGCAATTCCCGATGCAGTGGAAGAGCGGCTCCCTTGTCTCTTGAACTCCCGGTAGCCAGAATGTCGAAACGGCTTTTGGGAGCTTTTCGCATTTCAGGTTTCGGTGATTCCCGATGCAGTGGAAGAGCGGCTCCCTTGTCTCTTGAAGTCCCGGTAGATGAAATGCCGAAACATCTTTTGGGCGCTTTTTTCATTTCAGGTTTTGGCGATTCTCGATGCAGTGGAAGAGAGGCTCCCTTGTCTCTTGAACTCCTGGTAGCCGGAGAGTCAAAACAGCTTTTGGGCACTTTTTGCATTTCGGGTTTCGGGGTTTCTCGATGCAGTCTAAGAGAGACCCGTGTCTTTTGAAGTCTCGGTAGCCGAAATGCCAAAACGGCTTTTCACTTCACGGCTTTGTCCATAAGAGATGAGCCCATGCACTAAACCTTGTGCAATTTTGCGACTCAAGCTTACCCAATGACCATTGATATGCTCCATCTATGGATCCTCATCGTTGAAAACAAAATGCCCACTCGCTTGATTTTAAGCCCGAAATGGACTTCTTCTGTGTGTTGCGTCGGGCACTTATGACCACAGCCTTTGCATAACATGCATTTGATGGGTTTTTAAAACCCCATTTCTATGCATTTACACCAAGGACCTGAAATAGGAGAGAAAAACCACCTTGCAAGAATTGGTGCTAACAGACATCATTTGGTGGGATGGAAAAAGTATTTCTTTATATTAATCTTACAAAATTCGTTTACAATATGAGACCAGAAACTACTCCTTGAACTCGGTCATGGGCTCCTCTTCACCATGCACCAACTGCTTCCACGCATTCTTCTCCTCTTTAGTTCTCTCTAGGGGAGTGGCAAGGATTTGCAAAGGAGGAAGAAGGGATTCTGGCTCAAACTCAGAATGTGGTTGCAAAATATTGGGGCAAAGGGGGAATACTAAAATGGGCAGAGTTTCTATGCCCTCATGCTTATTTTTGGAATGGGACCCCAACACCTTCTTTTATAGTCCAAAAGATATAGTAACGGTTGGGGTGACTGGCTATGGGCGGTCAAATGGTTAGGTAACGGCTCGAAAACCCATATCCCTTTGCAAATTTTTATTTTTCTCATTTTTTGTGAGTGTACATGGGATGTAGTGGAGAAGAAAGCATGTGTACACGGGAAATAGTGGTGCATGGTGCATACACCTTCAAAACAATGGTTTTTTAGAAGAGATGTTCAGTGATGACTTGGCAAAGATAGCAAGTAAGATGGCCTGATGCCAGGGATGCATGTCTGGTGCAATTTAGGGCTATAACAGATGCCCCCTAATGTGTTAGGTTAGAAGAGCATATGATGGCCGAAATACATTACAAATATTCACCAACGTACGAAGTTAGTGAGCCCAGGGACCAGAGTTTAGGAGGTTCCATCTACAAAATAACAATTTGTCTCACCGAGGCGGGCATACCCATGCTCAGGATGAAATAAAATCATGGCTTCCAATCAAATACACTACAAATCCATGTCATATAACTATATAAATTGTAGCCGCGAGCAATACACAATGGATCTACATCTCAAAATCAAAAGATATACATGTATAGTATCCATCTTCAAGAATCCAATGATGTCTGATGGCTGGAGATGAGGTCTTCAGAACTCGAGAAACAATTTCAAAATCTTCAAAACTCGGGTAGGAGTGTAATATCAGTGTACGAATTCGCTACCCAGAGATCTTCGATGGCTCTTTGGGAACAGACAAGAGGATCTCGATGATCAGGCAGAGAACTTCATTGATTTTGAGCAAGGACTTGATTGGACTTTTCGGGTGGCTGGGCATGAGGACAAGAGACAAACTACAGAAGGGCTGACTCAATCTTAGTAAAAATTCCCTTGGCCAAAAGAATTACAAAATATGAGACTCGGGCAGCATAGAATTGACATAAGTTCACGATGCAGGAGGCAATGCAAACTCTCCATTTGTTCGGAAGGATAACCAAATGGAGGACGACACAACTCTATGTAGCGAGAACAACTTCCTAAGGTCTTATTGAATCCTAAATCTTGACGAACAAAAAGAAGGATGTGCTTTGTCCAATGGCGAATCATTGTGTTGTCAACAAAAAGAAAATACTTTTCCCTTCCTCTTTTTTGGGTATATTTTATTTTTTTGTCTTTTTCAATAATTTTGGGAAGCTTGAAAAAGAATAAAATAATGCTACATTACAAAGGAGGAATGAGTGTCGCAGACATAATAGTTCCAAGTGAAAGGAACACATTGATGATCCGGATTTTATGAGCAGAATGAAATGAATACAGATTATTAACAGGTGCTTAACACAAAATAACAGAGATACAGTAAAATTGGTTTTCTATTCAATAACAAAATAAGGTGAAACTGTAAAATGCAGCAGAAACAAGCTTGCTGGAATGGTAGCGGCTTATCTCTGAGAAGAGATGTGACGGTAGCACGCCTTCACAAGAAGAATGTTACAATGAGGCTCTGAAGGCCTTTTTACAATAATTAAGAATGCCAAAACCCCTAGACATCCAAAAACCTAACCCTAGGAGATGAAGCGCTAAAAGTCATGTGGGCCCCGTTTGGGTAAGTTAGTACATCAACTTCTCGGGGTCATAACTTTTGCATACGATCTTCGTTTTAGGAATGTGATAGCCCGTTGGAAAGGAATCATCAAGGAGATTAATTTTGGGGGCTCAATCATGCCTTTGGATATCATTGAAGAGATCTATACCGAAAAAACTTCATTTAGGCCCTCAAAATGGCCCCGAAAGTTAAAACTGCTAAAAATATTAAATTGCCAAAAATGTCAGAAAACTGTTTTGAGCCAGTTGGAAAAGGTGGGTGGCCACCGATATCCATATGGATCAATCCTCCCTCCTTAGAAATCAATGGTCTCCATTGCATTGAGGTCCCCCATTAGATGAGGAAATTTCTGTTGAATTTGGCCCCGGGTGAGCCACTTAACTTGGTGCAGGAGTTGCCCTGCTTTGACGACTCGATAAAGCTGGATCCTTTGTTGTCGAGTGCCCTTGATCTATCTATCCACAATCTGATCATTGGATGCCTATTGTATGCAGTCAGGGTTGAGCTATGTTGGTTTCAGCTCTTCTACTACTTCTGAGGTGTCCAATAATGGTGGGAAATAAGGGTGAAGGAGATCCACGTTGAACACTGGGTGCAGGCCAAGGAAAGGAGGAATGTTGAGCTCAAAATAATTATCCCCCATGGCCTTGGTGATAGTGTATGGTCAATAATGGAGTGGGCGAAGCTTCCGGGGTCCTATAAGGTGTTCTTTCTGCAAGTGCAACCAGACTTTGTCGCCCACCTGAAACTTATGCGGCACCCGATGTTGATCATGGCGTTGTTTGTACTTGTCATTGGACTTCTATAGGATATCCTGAACCTGTTGGCAGATGTGTTGGATCCTCTCAATGAACCGAGTGGCTTTGTCAGCTTTAGTTGGAGTAGGAGATGAGTCAGTCGACGTGACCGCAAGAGGAAGTGCAACATCTATGGGACCCAATGGTTGGAATCCCAACCCCACTTGAAAGGGGTTGTGGCCGATTTAGCTATGCAAGGCTTGGTTGTAGCTATGTTGGACATAGGGAAGGCTCTCATCCCATGTGTGAGGGTTCCTTGAATTATACATGTGAAGGATATGCACAATCATTCGATTTACAACCTCGGTTTGGCCATCTGTCTGGGGGTGGAAGGTCGTGGATTTGGTGAGCTTGGTGTCCAACAGTGACCAGAGGCTCAACTAGAATGTGATGAGAAATTGACTATCCCGATCTGAGACAATGGTTTGTGGGATTCCAAAATGTACCCAGACTCGTTCAAAGAATATCTTAGCAGTGGCCTCTACTGTGATGCTCTTCTTGCAAGCAACGAGAGTCACCATCTTAGAAAAGCGATCAACAACCACAAAAACATAGTCATTTCCCCGCTTGGTGGATCGGAGGCCCAACATGTAGTCCATTGAGATGGATTCCCATGGCCTGTCAGGAGTAGGAAGAGGGGTGTATAGGCCCTATTTCTTAGTGTTCGATTTGGCAATAGCGCAGGCAATGCAGGACCTGATATACTTGTTGACCTCCTATCGAATTTTTGGCCAGTAGAAATGTTTATGTAGCATCGCCACTGTCTTTTCGATGCCAAAGTGTCCTACCACCCGACTGTAGTGGGCTTCCCATATCAGCTTCGCTTGCTCACTTGATGGAACACAGATATGGCCTAGACGACACAACAACCCATCTTGAAGATGGAAATTATCGACAACTGCATTTGCACCCAACATTTGGTAGGTGGTGGCAAAGTCAGGGTCTGTCTCATAGAGTTGGGGCCATCCAGATGTCTCATGGCCGCAAGAGTTTAGCACCGTGGTGAGTGTCGCGACTGGTGGTATGCTGAGGAAATCAACGACGTGATTGGTTCTTCATGTTTTATACTTGATGTTGAGGTGGAATTGCTTCAAGTATGTGGACCACTTTTGATGGCGGTCATTCTGCAATTTTCCTTGTGTCTGCATGAAATGCAATGGATTATGTTCAGTGTGGATGACTGTCTCCTTCCAAAGAATGTAATGTCTCCACTGGTGGCATGCTTTCACAATGGAGTACATTTCTTTGTTGTAAGTAGGGTACTTACAGAGAGTATCTGACAGTGTCTCACTATGATAGGCCACGGGGTGGCCATGTTAAGTGAGAATGGCACCCACAGCATAGTCTGAAGCATCTGTCTCGATCTCAAAGGGATGTTGCAGGTATGGTAGTGAAAGTACTGGGGCTAAGCACAAGCGTTGCTTCAAATCATCGAATGCTTGTTGTTGGGACCAGCCCCACGCAAATTTTTCCTTACCACCACCCCTGTTTATTTGGCTAAGGGCCCATGGAATATCGGAGAAACCCAACATGAACCTGTGGTATAAATTAGCAAGTCCCAAGAAGCTCCAAAGCTCAGTGAGTGTTGTTGGGTCTGGCCAGTCAAGGATGACTTGGATCTTGGTTGGATCCATATGTGCGTCATCCTGATCAATGATGTAGCCTAGGTAATGGACCCTGTCCATGCCGAAGGAGCATTTTTCCAATTTGGTGTATAACTTGTGTTGTTGCAGGGTGTGTAGAACCTGTTGGATATGCTGCAAGTGTTCCGCCCAAGTCTTGCTGTAAATTAGAATGTCATCCAGATACACCACTACAAAAGTATTGGTGAATGGTCGCAAGATATCATCCATCATCCTCATGAAAGTGGTTGGAGCATTTGTCAAACCAAAGGGCATGACCAACCATTCAAAAAGTCCTTCCTTTGACTTGAAGGCAGTCTTCCATACTGTTAGCTCCCAAAATGAATCAGTCAATGTGTTTCATTTTGTAGGTGATAGCGTAGTCATTAATAGGATTCTATATAAATTTTTAGATTTTAAAAGTGTCAAAACATAGGATTTAAAATTGTACCCTAGAAATAAATTGATCCCCAAAAGGTTGTTTTTAAATTTTGTGAAAAAAGATTTTCACCGGCTAACATATGTTGCTAAGTTAACGATTAGCTGGTGAAAGCCTCAACATTCAACAGTTAAGGTGTACTCCCTGCAGGCAAGTAAGCTGGTGAAAGTGCTAAAAACAGATTTCACTTTAATGGTTCCAAATTCAAAAAGGGACATGCTCAACACACGTCACACAATCATTGGGGAGCGCTAGTTTAAACAAAAGATGATGATGATATCGTTTGTTCACGTTTTAATAGAACATTATGGCGGATTGTGCTTCTGATTTCATGCGATAGCAATGAGAGGGTTGGAGATGACAAATTCACATTCATCATTAGAGACAGAGGAGAAAGTACCTGCCACCTCACGACATCATATCAGTATATTTTGTTTTGAATTCATGGTGTCCATAGGTAATATGATATGGTTTCATGTTCAAATTGGTAACACAGAGAGTTTTCACTAGTGCCAGCCCATCTGTATCAGAGAATTACCATGTCAACTGTGTGAAAATCAACCTAGTTTTGAGTCGCAGATGGCAAGGAAGTGAAGTGGGTTGCTGCTGGGAAAGCCATTGCCCAACCTATTCACAACAAGGTCGCCCAAGATGTTTCCCAGAAATATGGCAAGGTGCCTGCTTTGGCTGTTATAATTGTGGGTGTGAAGGAATATTCCCACACTTATGTATGCATGAAGAGGAAAGCATGTGCAGAGGTTGGCTTAAAATCCATTAATGCAGACTTACCAGGATATGTATGAGAAGAAAATCTTATGGACGCAATTCTTGACCTGAAATTTGATCATGAAGTAAATGGCATCTTGGTCCAGCTTCCACTACCACCACACATCAACGAAAAGAAAATACAGAGTGCAATAAACATAGAAAAGGCTAAAAGAGAGCTCAAATTGAACAAGAAGAATCAAGTGAAAAATTTTGTATGCATTCAAGAGGTAACTGCAGAAAAAACTGATAGAGGAGTTGACTGCAGTATCGAATGCACAGGAAACATCAAGGCAATGATTCAAGATTTTGAAGCTTTCCATGAGGGTTGAGGTGTATTTGTTTTAGTGGGGGTTCCTCATTCAGAGGCAGTGTTTGCAACGAATCCTATAAATTTTCTGAACTAAAGGACGTTGAAAAGAACCTTTGAAAAATGATGCCTAATATTTCGGGAGAATTTTGAATACCCTCCTGAGCTCTAAATGTAGATTTGAAATAGGATTTCTAGATGTCAATCGACTATTCAAGCATGTAAAACAGACTCTCCATGACTCAGAAATTCAATTTTTCCTAAGGCAATTTTCATTTAAAAAATTTGCGCTTTCACCAGCTATTCCGCCTTGAACTTTGCTAGTTAGCTGGTGAAAGCTTTTCTTTTCACAAGCTAAAGGGGAGGATTCAGGGAAAGTTAGCTGGTGAAACCTGTTACATGGCAGCAAGGTCGTATTTTTGCACAGATTTGACTTTTTCTCAACCAAATCTTTCGAGGTTGGTTTCTAAAGATGCAAAATAATTAAACACATCAGATTTAAGGTTTTATCTTGATGTATTTAATGTTTAAGAAGGTGGAAAAGTGAAAATGGTGACCTAGTTCGTGAGCAAAAAATTGTTTTTTTTTTTTGCCAAAGGTGGCAAATTCAAATTTCTTATGAAGATTCATCAGCCTTTGAAGGTCTTCTACATCTGTCAAAGATTTGGAGGATATGAAGGCTATCCAGATAGAGTTTGACTCCTTAGATAGGATCTTTTCCTATTTTGTTTTGACTTTCCATTTTTAGTATTCTAGATCCATTTTTATAGGATCTCATCCTACACTTGTTGTATCTATTTTGATTTGACTATTTTTAGTAAATTTGATCCATCTTTCAAGGATCTATATTTCATCTTGTAAGGCTATAAAGCCAAAGACATTTGGAGCACTAAGGGGTTCAATCCTGGATACTTTGGCTATGTACTTTGACTCTGTTATGTTATATGAATCACAGTCTTCTTTGGTTATTATATATCAGTCTTTTCATATACTCCACTACTCTGTTATTTAATTATGTTCAGCTTAGTTATTCAGAATTGTTATCTTCTGGTATAGCTTATGAATATGAATTAGATGTTTCTTTATTGTCTTGTATGACCCTACATCTCTTGTACTTGGTTATCTTGAATGGTATTCTTCACACCTTTTTATCTACTGTAACTGATATCTGGTCTCTCAAAGCACTAGTTTATTTAGATGCATAACAAGTTGTCCTTTTCTTAGCCTTCTCAGTTATCCCATTGTTCCACACATACCTTGATTATTAAATTTGTTAAGTTACCAAGCATTCTTAGCCTGCAACCCTAAGGAGTTTATTGGAGTGATAACAAATTGGCACCGTTGTCGGGGAGAGGAGATTGAAGCTCAGCTTCCTTGGGAGACGACATAGATCTAGCTTTGATGATAGACAAAGCCTGGACATAATTTGGTTGTAATCATCTATCTGGC
This sequence comes from Picea sitchensis, assembly GCA_010110895.2. NCBI lineage: Eukaryota > Viridiplantae > Streptophyta > Pinopsida > Pinales > Pinaceae > Picea > Picea sitchensis. The sequence goes on from SNQJ01S0000942.1 coordinate 1,094,342, forward strand.
GACTCCATGAAGGACGAATTCAGTGGCGACTCCATTGTTCAGAAATCTGCTGGTGACTCCACTGGTATGACATGAACTAGATCTTTGCTAAGAGGTATACGTTCTGTGATTTTTCAAAAATTGTTGGTTTCCCTAATCCAGTGCCTAGTAGAGATGAATGGGAAAATAGTCTTTCCAGATTTCGAAGAGAAGAGTGGGAAGTGCCAGCTGAACATTTGTTGGACTTTCATGATTACATGCATCGGTTAAGTTGTGCATGAGGATGTTCATATCCATCTCTTATGTTTCTCATTAGAGGGAATTGCTCGTGATTGGTACCGGTCTCTACCTTATGCCAGTATCAACTCTTTGGCAGATTTTCATGCCGCTTTTCATGTTTTTTGTAAAGAACTTTTTCCAGATGATCTTCTCTATCCTAAATGTTGTCATGAATTTCATTTATTGACTAAATATTCGGATGTTCATGAAGAGTACGCTGCTATAGAGAATACTCTTCAGTATCCAGAAATTGTTGATCCACATTATGATAGCCATGAGGATGTATTTAACATTGTATCAGATTCATCTATTAAAGATGACTGTCATGATGATCAGATTGTTTCTTTCGAAATCTTTAAAGATGATGATCAGATTATTCCTTCTGAAAACTTTCAAGATGTTGAGCAGATTGACATATCAGTAGAAGACAGTTTTAGCTCTGCAATAGATAGTAAGGACAGCTTTCAGTTTTTTGATTTGCAGACACAGGGGAATTGCAGCACACATGAAGAAGAGTATGATGAGGGCAGCCTACAGTTTCCAGATTTGCAGACAAAGAAATATTTCAGCATATATGAAGAAGGAGATGGTGTGCTGGAAAGTTTAGATCAGCAGTTGATTTTGTTTTCTCCTTCGATAGAGTTTGAACAATTTTCTTTAAACACAGAAAATAGTGACGGTAGCCAGCAACAATTTAGTTCTCAGTTGGGACAACAAGGAAACTATCAAGGAAGACATCTATCTACAAATAGAGAGACAATCATTGAAGAGCAGCCATTTTTCATGAATCAGAATGCTTCTGATCTTGATTTTAGAGACCTGATGGCTGATTTGATAGAATTATATATTTTAAACCCTTTAAAAGTTCCAAATTTCATTCATTCATCAATATCCACAGGTGAATATGACTTTCTGGAATCTTATTTATTACTTCTGATATGTTTAAGTTATTTTCTATTAAGCAGTGATAGAGATAAACTCATCACGGTTTTGAAGTTGCTCAAATGGTTGTTATGGAAATCTGCGTTTACCTGACCAAATTTCAGATTTGGTTAGCAGTAGGGATAGGCAGAGGAATAAGCTCGCCATACGAGCAGTTAGATCTTTTTCATTCACTGAGTTCATGAATAAGCAGACAAGATACAGGCAGGTTGTAGGTTTGCAGAGGAACAGTTGCACAGGCCAGATGACTCCATGCCCAATACTAAAGGCGACTGGAACTACTAGGTTCTTGGTGACCTCACAGGGAGGTATCCATCCCAGTTGGAGCCAAATGTTATCTCCCAAAACGAATCAGTCAATGTGTTTCATTTTGTAGGTGATAGTGTGGTCATTAATAGGATTCTATATAAATTTTTATATTTTAAAAGTGTCAAAACATAGGATTTAAAATTGTACCCTAGAAATAAATTGATCCCCAAAAGGTTGTTTTTAAATTTTGTGAAAAAATATTTTCACCAGCTAACATATGTTGCTAAGTTGATGATTAGTTGGTGAAAGCCTTAGCATTCAATAGTTAAGGTGTACTCCCCACAGGCAAGTAAGCTGGTGAAAGTGCTAAACACATATTTCACTTTAATGGTTCCAAATTCAAAAAGGGACACGCTCAACACACGTCACACAATCATTATGGAGCGCTAGTTTAAACAAAAGATGATGATGATACCGTTTGTGCACGTTTTAATAGAACATTATGGAAAATTGTGCTTATGATTTTGTGCGACAGCAGTGAGAGGGTTGGAGATGACAAATTCACATTCATCATTAGAGACAGAGGAGAAAGTACCTACCACCTCGCGACATCAAATCAGTATCTTTTGTTTTGAATTCATGGTGTCCATAGGTAATATGATTTGGTTTCATGTTAAAATTGGTAACATAGAGAGTTTTCACCAGTGCCAGCCCATCTTTATCAGATAATTACCATGTCAACCGTGTGCAAATCAACCTAGTTTTGAGTCGCAGATGGTGAGGAAGTGAAGTGGGTTGCTGCTGGGGAAAGCCATTGCCCAACCTATTCACAACAAGGTCACCCAAGATGTTTCCCAGAAATATGGCAAGGTGCCTGCTTTGGCTATTATAATTGTGGGTGTGAAGGAAGATTCCCACACTTATGTATGCATGAAGAGGAAATCATGTGCAAAGGTTGGCTTAAAATCCATTAATGCAGACTTACCAGGAGATGTATCAGAAGAAAATCTTTTGGACGCAGTTCTTGACCTAAAAGTTGATCATGAAGTACATGTCATCTTGGTCCAGCTTCCACTACTGCCACACATCAATGAAAAGAAAATACAGAGTGCAATAAACATATAAAATGATGAAAGAGAGCTCAAATTGAACAAGAAGAATCAAGTGAAAAATTGTGTATGCATTCAAGAGGTAATTGCAGAAAAAATTGATAGAGGAGTTGACTACAGTATCGAATGCACAAGAAACATCAAGGCAATGATTCAAGATTTTGAATCTTTCCATGAGGGTTGAGGTGTATTTGTTTTAGTGGGGGTTTCTCATTCAGAGGCAGTGTTTGCAACGAATCCTGTAAATTTTCTGAACGAAAGGACGTTGAAAAGAACCTTTGAAAAATGATGCCTAATATTTCGGGGGACTTTTGACTGCCCTCCTCATCTCTAAATGAATATTTTAAAGTACCATTGAAAAGCTTAGGATTTCTAGATGTCAATCGACTATTCAAGCATGTAAAATGGACTCTCCACGACTCAGAAATTCAATTTTTCCTAAGGCAGTTTTCATTTAAAAAATTTGCGCTTTCACCAGCTATTCCGCCTTGAACTTTGCTAGTTAGCTGGTGAAAGCTCTACTTTTCACCAGCTAAAGGGGCGGATTCAGGGAAAGTTAGCTGGTGAAACCTGTTACATGGCAGCAAGGTCGTATTTTTGCACAGATTTGACTTTTTCTCAACCAAATCTTTCGATGTTGGTTTCTAAAGATGCAAAATAATTAAATACATCAGATTTAAGGTTTTATCTTGATGTATTTAATGTTTAAGAAGGTGGAAACGTGAAAATGGTGACCTAGTTCATGAGCAAAAAAATGTTTTTATTTTTGCCAAAGGTGGCAAATTCGAATTTCTTATGAAGATTCATCAGCCTTGGAAGGTCTTCTACATCTGTCAAAGAGTTTGGAGGATATGAAGGCTATCAAGATAGAGTTTGACTCCTTAGATAGGATCTTTTCCTATTTTG
>SNQJ01S0000942.1:1097855-1109142 GCA_010110895.2 Picea sitchensis
TAGATTTTAAAAGTGTCAAAACATAGGATTTAAAATTGTACCCTAGAAATAAATTGATCCCCAAAAGGCTGTTTTTAAATTTTGTGAAAAAAGATTTTCACCAGCTAACATATGTTGCTAAGTTGATGATTAGTTGGTGAAAGACTTAACATTCAACAATTAAGGTGTACTCCCCACAGGCAAATAAGCTGGTGAAAGTGCTAAACACATATTTCACTTTAATGGTTCCAAATTCAAAAAGGGACACGCTCGACACACGTCACACAATCATGATGGAGCGCTAGTTGAAACAAAAGATGATGATGATACCGTTTGTGCACGTTTTAATAGAACATTATGGTGGATCATGTTTCTGATTTCATGTGACAACAGTGAGAGGGTTGGAGATGACAAATTCACATTCATCATTAGAGACAGAGGAGAAAGTACCTGCCACCCCGCAACATCAAATCAGTATCTTTTGTTTTGAATTCATGGTGTCCATAGGTAATATGATATGGTTTCATGTTCAAATTGGTAACACAGAGAGTTTTCACCAGTGTCAGCCTGTTTGTATTAGAGAATTACCATGTCAACCGTGTGCAAATCAACCTAGTTTTGAGTCGTAGATGCCGAGGAAGTGAAGTGGGTTGCTGTTGGGGAAAGCCATTGCCCAACCTATTCACAACAAGGTCGCCCAAGATGTTTCCCAGAAATATGGCAAGGTGCCTTCTTTGGCTGTTATATTTGTGGGTGTGAAGGAATATTCCCACACTTATGTACACATGAAGAGGAAAGCATGTGCAGAGGTTGGCTTAAAATCCATTAATGCAGACTTACCAGGAGATGTATCAGAAGAAAATCTTCTGGACGCAGTTCTTGACCTGAAAGTTGATCATGAAGTACATGGAATCGTGTTCCAGCTTCCACTAATGCCACACATCAATGAAAAGAAAATACAGAGTGCAATAAACATAGAAAAGGATGAAAGAGAGCTCAAATTGAACAAGAAGAATCAAGTGAAAAATTTTGTATGCATTCAAGAGGTAATTGCAGAAAAAACTGATAGAGGAGATGACTGCAGTATCGAATGCACAGGAAACATCAAGGCAATGATTCAAGATTTTGAAGCTTGCCATGAGGGTTGAGGTGTATTTGATTTAGTGGGGGTTCCTCATTCAGAGGCAGTGTTTGCAACGAATCCTGTAAATTTTCTGAACGAAAGGATGTTAAAAAGAACCTTTGAAAAATGATGCCTAATATTTAGGTGGACTTTTGACTACCCTCCTGAGCTCTAAATGTATATTTGAAAGTACCATTGGAAAGCTTAGGATTTCGAGATGTCAATCGACTATTCAAGCATGTAAAACAGAGTCTCCACGAATCAAAAATTCAATTTTTCCCAAGGCAGTTTTCATTTAAAAAATCTGCGCTTTCACCAACTATTCCGCCTTGAACTTTTCTAGTTAGTTGGTGAAAGATCTGCTCTTCACCAGCTAAAGGGGTGGATTCAGGGAAATTTAGCTGGTGAAACCTGTTACATGGAAGCAAGGTCATATTTTCGCACAGATTTGACTTTTTCTGAACCAAATCTTTCGAGGTTGGTTTCTAAAGATGAAAAATAATTAAATACATCAGATTCAAGGTTTTATCTTGACATATTTAATGTTTAAGAAGGTGGAAAAGTGAAAATGGTGACCTAGTTCATGAGCAAAAAATTGTTTTTTTTGCCAAAGGTGGAAAATTCGAATTTCTTATGAAGATTCATCAGCCTTGGAAGGTCTTCTACATCTGTCAAAGAGTTTGGAGGATATGAAGGCTATCAAGATAGAGTTTGACTCCTTAGATAGGATCTTTTCCTATTTTGTTTTGACTTTCCATTTTTAGTATTCTAGATCCATTTTTATAGGATCTCATCCTACACTTGTTGTATCTATTTTGATTTGACTATTTTTAGTAAATCTGATCCATCTTTCAACTACATAATTACCTAGAGAAGAATCCTTTTTAAATCCACACATAATTAGAAAGGTGTCGGTATTAAATTAGGAATAAAGGAATAAAAGACAAGGAAAGATTTAAGAAGCGTTTGTAGGCAATGTGAGGGAAAGTAAATTTTAATTAATTTAATTTTGAAATTTTTTCGTGTGCATCTATTGAGAGGGTGACAAGTGTGCGGGGAAGGGAAATTCTAAAATAATTAATTAATAAGGGAATTAAAATGTGCAAAGGGATGGTGTCTTAGAAAAACTGCTATAAAGAAACTGGTAAGGAAATACTTGTCAGAAGTATGAGAGGAACGTTTTGCTTTGATTAATTCTCTGGAACGAAGAGATTTTAGTTAGGGCAGAGAGGTGATTCTCTAAATCTGTGTGTCGCTTCCCTCCAGATTTCATGGCAAGTATCCCTGACCGGCCACCGTATCTCCACCTTAATCGAGCAGAAGAATGTCAACGCCTTGGTGACACAAGGATTAAGGGGGCACTTTAACTTTTCTTCACGGCTAATATGAAATAAATTTAGAATTCCCTCTAATTCCTTCGAGAGCTTACTTTAACAGGTGGTGTACAAAATAAATAACAATTTCTACCATCAAGGTGAAAAAAGATCCTTGTTTTCAAAAGATCTACTTATGAGACTATGAATGTTGGATAAGAAATTAATAAAAGAAGATAAGTTATAATTATTGACCCTTACCTTAATAAATTTAGAACCTAAATCAGCACTTAAAAATAAGGATTTACTTCCTATATTTATAGTAAGGTTGTAATCTAGATATTATTGAGACTTTTATTTAAATGATAAAATATTGTAGTAATTATATTGTTACCCTTTGTTATGATCTTCTCTACGTAGGCAACACCATGTTATCTTGTGAGATGTACCCCTTTTCATTTCTCTCTATTTTAGTTTTGAAAAATATGGAATTAACAATGAGTATGACTTAAGGATTTGGTTAATTAGTCATGTTAATATTCTCACATCTCTACCATAGTAATAAGTTGAATTGTATCAATTCTGACCTAAGGAATAATGTTAGAATAAAATAGTAATAAGTTGAATTGTATCAATTCTGACCTAAGGAATAATGTTAGAATAAAGAAAATTTAAATAGTGAACACCATACCTCTTTTCGACATCACAAGGAGTAAGATTTATAATTTTAACAAGGTTATCTTGTGTATGGATACCTTATATCTGTTACCATTTTATATGATATAGATATTCACTACGATACGACATGTAACGTTGAATCTCGTGGTCATATGAAGAATTAAGGAAGAATTGAAAGGGAGGGATGGATGAAAATATTGGCATGTATTGGATTGATTAATTATACTGTTAAGTTATAACATGGATGAATTCTCTGGCTTGTTATGATTTAGATTTAATCATGAGGAGAGTAATAAAGGACCATTTAATACTAATCGTAAAAGGAATGTTGTTCTAGATGATAGATATTTCGTGTGCATAAATATATAACGTTGAATGATTTGGTGGACTTCAGACTTCTTGCGCACAATAAATTACTTGAAAAGGGGCGCGTGCTGTAGACATTACATTTTTGCATGAAATATTTTTTATTTTAATGTATGTTGATTTAACACTTTTACTAGCGCCATTAAATTGTTATTGCCTGATGGACTAATGACTAGTTTTTTGTTGCGCCTTGAATATTGATGTTGCCTGATTGGATTAGAAATTGGTTACTAATGCACCCTTAATATTATTGAAGTATGATTGATTATTAATGGTATTCTCTTGCGCCATGTTTAATTGTGGGTTAGGATTAATGAAATTGATTATCATTGATTTGTTGATTTAACATAGTTAGTTTGGACTTGATCAATTTAGTGGGATGTAGACACCTCCTTGTTCCTCAGAATAGTCGTCATCCTTGAGACCTTAAATGGTTAAAATCAATTAGAACATGGGCTTGAGCATTGCTTATGTGTCCTCGAGGTCCTAACCTTGCAGGGTAGGTTGGGTGGGTAGTATCTTATGTCATTTTATGATTATCTTTATGATCCTTAAGTTAGTGTTATGTTATCTCATGTTATCATGGTGTTATCTTATGATTATCCTGATGAGAGGAGTTGAGTGCTTTGTGATTCGTACTGTTTATGCGACATCATTTATTTATTTGGGTTGCTTTATGTTGCGAATGATTGACATTGTGTTATTATTGTTTCATTAATATATTGGATGATGTGTCAATGATGTTGTTATTTATTGTGATGTATATTCCTAACGAAAAAAAAAATTACATGTTGTATGTCGTTTTTGTTGTCGTAACGGTGGGGTCGTTACACACGAAATGCCAAAATTAATTGGAATTGAAACGCAAAGTAAGATCGATTTTCATAGGTATGGCAGCGAATTACAAGAAATCGATTCAATTCAAAATCCCTTAACCAATACAAAAACATCATCGACCTCCATCAACTAATTTGCAAAAATAATCTATGCATGATGAATTCGTTGGGTAGTTGGTTTATTAAGATAATAAAAATTAATTTCTGATACACCATATTCGAGGCAATGACCAAGAAGAAATCACATTCCGAGCATGTCTATAGAAACAATAAAATCATTCAACATTTGAAGATCAATACACGGAAAAAACGCCCATGCACACCATCGATCTCATACTCATTGCAAGGTATTAACAAATTAATACTAGGCTGAGTTTTTAATGCTTATATCATGAATCAAATCCAAATATCATTACAACAAAAATTCAATCACTAGCAAAAGAATGTAAAGGAATATTTAAAATTTAATAAGAAACCCAAGGAATCAATCAAGAAATTGTATATTGCATATACATATATCAACTAGCAACCATTATTCATTTTGAGAAGTTTAAAGGACAACAATTACCAAAATTTACCTTTTATATCTCTCAAAACTAACAAGGAACTTGTCAATTCAAACTTAGAATTACAACACAGTTACGGTGGATTTCTAAAAATCTTAGTATACAATAAAATCACAATGAAATTACAATCTGAAAATAAAATACCGTAATCGACGATGAAGAAATCGAAGATGTTCTTCAACAAATGGTGTTTCTTCCTTCCTCCCTTTTTCTAATCATAGAGACTTCACCGGTACCTCCCAACCAACGCTAGGGGTACTCTTCTTCCCCCTTATCCCCTTGATCTGCAAAGGGGCCAAGAACATAACCAAAAATTCTATAGCTCCAAGTTTTCCTCGCAAGGAAGAGTTGCCATTCTATCATCAAACTTGGTCTCCCAACTCTCACAAGTAAAACACAGTCCCAAAATGATTTTGGTAGCATAAATTTACCAACAAAAAGTGTGATCCTTTACCCATCTAAACCATTTGTTTTATATGAATTTGTCACTGACACAAGTCCACATGCACAAATAATTAACTTTTTAATTAAATGAATTAGTTTTATTCACCCACACACTTGTCACTCTCTCCCCATGTTGCATAAGTAATTAAAAGTTTTATTTTAATTAAAAAGTCAAATTCCCTCACATCCTCCCATGTGTTCCTATTTTCTCTCTTAGTTGTCTCTTTATTCTCCAGATTCTCATTTAATGAGTGTCTCCTAACTAGATCTTAGTTAGAGTTTGATTAAGAGTCTTCTTCTAGTTAGACTAGTGGTAGGTTGACTCAAGATTTTCTTGCATGTGTACTCTTATTCTCTCATATTATTATTTCTTCTAATTTAAATATCCAAATTATTAATTTCATGCACACGTGTGCAATTTATCCAGTCTTTGTATTTATATTCACATTTTTCTTAATTTGATTTATCTCATTTCTTTTAATTTAATTTGTAGATTTAATTTAGTCCCCTATCTAATATTAGAATTAGGCTTAGATTTTTATTGAGATTTATTAATAGAATCACTCTTTAATTAATTATTTTAATCCGACAAGGTCTAATCTACTTAATGTTTTCTAGGCCACCTAGATTTATTGACTCAAGTTTTTAATTTACAGGACATGCCCTTCAAGACGCACCTATGTGCTCCAAGGGTGTCACTCGCCTTTGACTTGTTTTGGTAGTTTTTCCAACCCTTGGAGTCAACACTCCACTTGGTCGACCTTGTGAGAGACTAAGGGCTTGTAAGGAATAAGGAATCTGCCTTATTGTGCACCCCTTAGAAATCTTCATGAGCAATTGTCTGAGTCTGCTCTCATGACATCGTGGACCTCTAGATCTAGGTAATCATTAACCTACAATTCGATTCATAGTGGCAGTGCTAGTAGGTTGTGACATGGATGCTTCCACACCTCTCCCTCAATATCTGGTTTATGTTCATGGCCCCTTTACTCCTTATGTGAGTCATATTAGCAAGCATCGTCATCCTGCATCCATTGACAAAACACTGTCACTGATCCATATACATAATCATACTAAATCAATCATATGTCACATATGCGTAAAGTGAAATACTAAAACAAAATACAATCCACTCCCTAACTCAATCAGGATTCCAAGGAGGTCCATTGATGCCATCAACATCCATAATTTGTCACGTGTCCTGCACATTCAGGTAAAGTCGTCAATAACATCTGTCAATATATATATATATATATATATCGAAAAAAATAAGTCACATCATAGCATCATCATGATGTATAATCCATAATCAAAATAAAATCACCATGTACCATAACTGGATGACCTGCACACAAGTTTCCTCAAAGAATAAGTCAATAACATGTGCTGAGTAGAGCGGGATGTTACAAATTTGTTTCTACCCTTAGTAATTGTATTCGCTTATAGATCCTCAACCCATAGTACTGCAAAACGAAGACACTTGTGTTATCATGGAGAGTTCTCTTCTAATCTTACACATGTGCTGCTAGGATGTTCTAGGAACGATTTTAATTGATCTTCCCCAATGCCCCTAAAAAAAAACTGAATTTTTAAGTCTCTTTTCGAAACATGAAATGCCTCTAAAGGTTGTACTGAGGTTTGTTTTTATATTTAAAAGAATCATGTTTTTACAACTAGACTGGCCACTAATGCATGAGCTTGCGATCCTTTGATCTTAATTTGTATAATTTACATTAGTGTCTGCAAGAAGTAATTTACACTAATGCAACTTCGACCTGGAAGAATTATGTTTGCACCATCCCCTTTGAATTTGTATTACACCTAGTAGGGTAACACCAAAATATCTACGCTTTAGGTAACAATAGCCAATATGAGTTATGACTTACACCTTATACTCTATTTCTCATGGATCAAACTGAATGGACTTTGGTGCACGAGATGTTTCATATTAGTTAGGTAGTCTTTTTTCCTTGCTCTTCAACTACTTGGAATTTGGGTATACATTGATCAGGCACTCATATTCATTGGTGTCATGCCTTCAATAATAATCTGGATTATCCACTCACGTTTATGCATCACCAAATTGGATAATCAATCCAACTATGACCAAAATGATTTACATTTTTTTCCAAATGAAAATTTCTCATTTATATTAAGCATAATATAAACTGTGTACATATTCTTTTCTTTTATGTTCTCAAATGAATTGAGTCCAAAAACATAGTGATAGTCGGTCCAATAGACTGTTCCTATTAACACCAAAAAACACAGAGCAGGCTATATAAAAAGCCAAAAATATATCGGACCACTACAACAGTCATATAGTCTATCCAAAAATCCTTAGAGGAATAGATGCTCGAAACAAAAGTATAAACACTGCAAGGGTATTTTAGATCAGTAGATACAAAGTAGGGCCCTTGTGGCCTTCCACCCAAAAATTATAAGTAATTTTTCCTCGATTGTTGTGAAAAGCCTGCTTTGATAGATAGTCAACTACTTGGTTCTTTTCCCTATAAATGTGTTCAAAAGTGATGGATCTAAAATGTGTGCATAAGTCAGTGATTCTTTCTTTCCATGCTTCCAAACTTGCCACTCTGATTTGACATTTTTTCATTAGCCAGTCTATGACTATCTTTGAGTCTCCCAAGATGTGTATTTCATTAATTGCTAATATTTCAACAAGTACTATGGTAGACCATGCTCCCAAGAGCTCCGCTCTCGTGTTGGAACCACCTCCATAGTTTAAAGTCCACCTACATTCATTTGTCACATTTAACTTTATGATACCCCTAGCCCCACATTGATTATCGATTGTTTGTGCAGCCCCGTCGAACCAAGCACATATTCTATATCCAGGGTGAGAAGGGCTCGAAAGCCGAGAGGTTTTTTGCTTGTGTGATTTCCAGCATTGGTCCAGCGCACAACAAGTAAGATAGACAACACAATTAATAGAGGGGCTCGATCCATCAAATATGGCCCTGTTCCTGTCAGCCCAAATGAACCAGCAAGCAAAAGCTGGTAGAGTTGGCAAGCTACGATTTTGCATAGCCCATAATTTTAATGAATCAGCTACAGTAACACCATTCCAACCGCTTTCCAAAACCAACGCTTTTTTTAGATCCGCCCATACTAACCTGGAAAAAGGACAAGTTAGAAAAATATGTTTAGTGGACTCACCATGATTTTTGCACATAATGCAAATGCCTGGTCCAAAATGATTTACATGGTATTGATAAAGTTTTGCAGTTAAATTATTGTATTTCCGACTGTCGGTTTGTATCGTCATCTAGGTACCTAGTTCCGTTCCTATTCCTTTTTTCTCAAGCAACTCCGATATAGTTTTATCCAGCTTTAATTTTGGAGTAATTAAAAGAACTCGTTGTTCTTTTTAGTCAAGATAATCATATATATATATATATATATATTCGTGATAATTATTGCACTACAAATATTAATTGCATATTGAAAGAGAAAAGTGACATGGATTAATTTAATAATTTTTATATACTAAATATTGAGATTATTAATGTCATACTAGTGAGTAGTATAAGGATATTGTTATTGAAAATGTATTAGTGGTTGTGCACGTAATTATTAATGATTTTTTATTATAATGATTTGTATATTCATTTCAGTGTGTAATGATTTATATGATGTAATTATTTAATATTAGTGATTTATCTTAGTGCTTTTATAACAAATTTGTGTTATGGATTGACAATTAGAGAATAAAAATAATGAATTTTATCTCTGATTGTAATATTGATATTATATTTAAGAATGATAACTGACTTGGTACATGGTTTTTCATGTTAATAAATGTTATTAAATAATTCACGACTCACACAATGACATAAGAAATTAATGTGAAATTTTCATAACCTCGAATAAAAGGATAAGATGAGTTTTACATAATGCCTTATTATTCTCTAGAAGAAGAAGAAGAAATTTTAACGTCCACGAGGTTAACAATAGCCTATGGGACAGACCGCCTCATACACTGATTTCTTCATTTCGGTCATTTTCTTGTTTAGCTTGATGATGAGATCTCCCACTTTCTCCATTGTCCCCTCGCTGAATAAATTATTCCAAGAGTTAGTTGTTAAAATACTTACATAACTGTTCCTATTGTCTTTGAAAGCTTCACACTCTAAAATGAAATGTTTTTCTGTTTCCACTTTTCCGGAGTTGCGGAACATACACACCCTTTCTTCCCAAGCTTCCTTTGGTCTTTTCCAATGCCTGGTTTCACAACGAAGTTTATGGGAATTGGTTCTTAGTTGGGGAATAATAATTTTGGCTCTCCAAGATATATTGGCCCCTATGTACGCTTTTTTATGGTGGTTATAAGTGGGGTTAAACTCTTCAATGTAATACTTTTTCTTTCTCCTTATCCCTTTATCCCAGGATCGCTTATGGAATCTATCAATAACAAAAGCCTTTATCTCTTTACTGTTTGTAGGGCACCTGTTCAAGTGAATATCCCATTTTCTAAGCCATTTAATATTTTGTGGCATCCATGTCTTCTTTCTTTTGCACAATATGTCATTGAAGATGACCTTAGGCCACCGAACGTCTTCCATTTACCCAATTTTTTTTAGATATCTTATGCGATGCACCATAGCAATTGCTTCAATAGTTGCAACCCCCATTTCACTCATCATGATATCATAAGGAACTAAACTTTTAATTTTAAACTTGTTTGTAATCAAGCATTTTTGAATCTTCTCAATTTGCTTCCATTGTAAGTCAGATGTACTGCTGGCCCACACTTCACAACCATAGAGAACCATCGGGATCAATAAAAGCCCAAAAAGAGTTTGCATAGTCTTCCAATCCCATAGATCTGCCTCTCTACACCTGTTTTGGAAAGCATAGAACACTTTCCAACCTCCCAAAGTTATTTTCTTTCTGCAACCTTCCCAACTTAGATTTTTGTTGAAGTCAATTACGAGGTATTTGTAATCTGCCACTTCATCAAGAGTGTTGCCTTCAAAGTAGAGCTTATGTTGATTATATTTTTGTTTTCTTTTGCTAGAGAAAACTACCACTTTCGTCTTGCTAGTATTGACTTGTGTCCCCATTGTTCTACAAAAGTGCTCAAGGGAAATTAAGTGTTCTTGCAACCCAGGAGAAGATTTAGCAATCAGAATAAGGTCATTTGCATATAAGAGAAGCCTTATCACAAACTCGCCCAAAAGAGCACCATCACCATCCTGCAAGTTTAACCATTCTTCAAGTTTGTCTATATATAAACCAAAAAGGGTAGGGGACAATGGGCACCCTTGCTTGACCCCTATATCACTCCTAAAACTTTCGGAGATACCAGTTGATGTTCTGATTTTGAATTTAACCTCCTCATATAGCCTATGGACGGTTGCTCTAAGGTGTATAGGAACCCCAAGTTCCTCCATTCTTTGCCAAAGCTTCTCTCTAGGGACCGTGTCAAAATATTTTTTGAAATCGACAAAGCAACAAAATACTTCCTCTTTTTTCTCCCACACTTTTTCAATGATGTTCCTTAGAGTTATACCGTGATCAATCGTTAAGTGTTTAGGTCTGAAACCTGCTTGCCCTTTGGCGTGTTTATCTCTTTATTCCACCCATTTGTTGATTCTATTTTCTAGCATACTTCTGAATAATTTTGCGAACAAAGGGTTTATCATTATAGTCCTATAGTTGGAGGGATTGTTGACATCCCCACTCTTGAAAAGCGGTATTGCTAGACTCGTTGTCCAATCTGTAGGGAATCCCTACTGAATGATGTTGTTGAAAATTTTCATAATGTGAGGTGCAAGAGTTTTTGAACCCCATTTTAGATATTCTTCTTGAAATTCGACTAAATCTTTTGCCTTTCCAACCCCCAACTTTTTGATACCCACCTCAATTTATTGCACGGTGAAGAGCTTAGTAGTAGTTTTGACCAAGGGAGGGGGGTCAACCTTAGGATATTGCTCATAAAGTTTCTTTGCATACTCGAAC